>MCJB01048577.1:0-41976 GCA_002018475.1 Nicotiana obtusifolia | reverse complement strand
TTGGGGGGGGGGGGAGAGTGTTACAACCCATAATTGCGTACGTTAGATTTCGCCGTAAGATACTCTACATATAAGGGCCTAAGAACCGGAAAAGAGTCCAAAAAGTCAAGAAAAGAGCAAAAGGCTTCGCAAAGCTGGGTATGCTACCGCAAAACCCTCACACGAGCTGCATTTTCTCACGCTGAAATTGCAGACTAAGACAGATTTCTGGACAATGTATCGGAGTTAAGAAAATGTATCGGAGATCCTTCTCGAGTCGTCCCTATCAAAGATGTACAGATTATAGAGGATCTATCATATGAAGAGGTACCAGTGGCTATACTAGACCGACAAGTCCGCAAGCTAAGAACAAAGGATGTAGCTTCCGTTAAGGTATTGTGGAGGAACAAACATACGGAAGAAATGACATGGGAGGCAGAGGAAGAGAAGAAGTCTAAATATCCGTATCTGTTCCAGAATAGAGATAATGAGGGTGCCGAGGGAACGCAGAACGCATTGAAAGGAGAAACGTCTTTACAAGGTAAGCAATAACTTGAGAATACTCTTTCTTAATGCAAATGATAATATGCTAGTAATATACATGTCCATAAGTTGCATATTCTTGTAGGACCGTACGTTGAGAAAAATCCCCGTAAACCTATACATTCGAGGACGAATGTTCTTAGGGGGGGGGAGAGTGTTACAACCCGTAACTGCATACGTTAGATTACATCGTAAGATAGTCTATATATAGGGCTTAAGAACCAGAAAAGAGTTCAAAAGTTAAGAAAAAGAGCAAAAGGTTTCGCAAAGTTGGGTATGCTACCACAAAACTCACATGCGGGCCGCATATCTAAACACTGAAATCGCAGACCAAGAAAGAATTCTGGACAAAGATCAGTGCCAGAAATGCGGTCATAAGTGCGATCGCATTTCTGGAATGCGAACCGCAATCAGACGTCCTCCATCGCATAACGAGACAGATTTCTGGGTGACGGTTCGCGTCCAAAATGCGAACCGCATGTTGGTTCTGCGACGTAAATGCGATCGCAGACTGGTAGGTGACAGACACATGCGTCACTTATGTACTGACCTATAAAAGGGGCATAGACCAGTTATTTCACCATTTTTCTGAAACCCAAACCGAGTAGAACCCCCTGCGACCCCTCCTCAAGATCCCACACAAACCTTAACCAATTTCTCCCTCTTTCAAGTTCTAATTGGGGAGAGAAATCTGAAGATTGAAGAATTAAGGGGAAAGCCCTAACTGATTTTCCTCTTTTTCAAGCCCTAATGGAGAGCGAAACCTAGAAGTTGAAGAACCAAGGAAGAGGGCTGAGTTATCCCACATGCAAGGTAAGTTACTACTCCCTTTCATGCATTCTTTCTCCTGGGAATTCATGGTATTTCGTTCTATGCATGTAAGAACTCATGGGATGGTGATTGGAAGCCATGAGTTCAAGTTAACTAGTGGTAATGGACTGGGTTGTGGTTGTTTTGGGTTGTTGTTGAGCTGCATGTCCTACTACTATTGTAGTGGAGTTTTAGAGGAAGAAGGTTGTGGAGAAACACCACATAAATTTAGGGTTGTGGTTGATTGTAACTATAACGTTTAGAGGATAACGATAGAATCGTTTCTTTCATTGTAGACTAAGAAATTGTGACTGTGCGAAGCTTGAAATTGACACGGAGAATACCAGGTATGTGAGACCGTCCCTTTCTTTCTTTTGCACGACTCTAATTGAATACAATGCAATGAACGAGCCCCAAAGATACTCTATTCTTAGAAGCTAGGAGTGCTTATATTGTTTCCCCTCTTATGGGAGGATTGATGTGTTGTTATTTCTTCGACCTTACGTCACCATGAAAGTATGATTCATATGAGTCCAGCATACATTATCTATTTTACTCTACCGAGCCGCGCTATAGTCGGCCGGGTATGGCACCTATTGTGCAACTATATGTATGTATATGTTTTATTCTACCGAGCCACGCTATAGTAGGCCGGGTATGGCACCTATTGTGCAACTATATGTATGTATATATTTTATTCTACCGAGCCGCGCTATAATAGGCCGGGTATGGCACCTATGGTGTAACCACTGATCAGTTGGGTATAATGATGATGAGGCCCACAGAGGCATATGTATATGATGATGATAAGGCCCACAGAGGAGTATGTATATGACGATGATAAGGCCCACAGAGGCGTATGTATATGATGAATTTAAAAAGGATATATATATGTATATGCATGTGCACATCAGACATGTCATGTCGCCCTCAGAGGCATCCAGACGGTACCGTTTGTGTGTTTCTTATCCTGATGCACATTACTGTTCCTATATTATGCTTCCTGTCTTCCATACTCAGCACATTATTCGTACTGACGTCCTTTTATTTGTGGATGCTGCATATCGTGCTGAAAGTCCGGACAGACAAATAGACGAGGCTCCCCCACCACAGTAGGCTGTCCAGTTCGGCGGATATTGGCGAGATCCATCTTTTCGACTTGCCATAGTCTTGGTATGCATTTTGTTAGAGGCATTATGGGCATGTCGGGGCCCTGTTCCGACACAGGTTGCATTGCTTGTCTTCTTGTAGAGGCTCATAGACAATAGACAGTGGGTTGACTTACGTACAGTTGGAATTGCCTTTCCGGCAAATATATCTTTTTGTTGTATAGTTTTTGTATAACGGCCGTGTCGTCCATAGAATATTTATATATGAATGTTCATGTCATTGTATGGTATTTCTGCTGATATGTATGAATATGTCGTTATCTAGAAGTTGAATGGATTATGATTATTGTTTGCCATTTATGCTAGCCTCGTCGGCCTTATAAGATAATAGGGAAAGCTTGATGAGATGTACGCCGGCACCCGACAGGTAAGGTCCGGGTGCCAGTCGCGGCCCTCCGGCTTGGGTCGTGACACATCGGCCCTTCGATATCTCACGCCAGGCACGCTCCGAATAGGTCCTTTGAGATACCACCTTCTCGACCCATTCTTTCAAATGCTGAATCGCGGCCGACATTCGAGAAACAGCTACACCACGCGAGATATGTTAGTAAGACAACAAAGGGAAGACATCGAATGAGTTAAAATAGGAAAGTAACACTTACGGCTCATGTTCCACTTTTTAGGGAACGACATGTTTTCGGCTGGGATCAGGTCCGATGTCTTTATTCGAACAAATCGGCTCATCCAGCCTCGGTCCTTATCCTCGTCGATGCTCGAAAAGAGGGCTTTGCTACCCTGGCGAGCAAGTTTTATTAGTCCCCCCCGGAAGATTCGGGGACTATAAAGTCAAAGGAGATGATCGACGGTGAAGGGATGCCCTTCGATCTTACTCACAAAAAAACGGAAGAGAATGACTATTCTCCAAAAGGAGGGATGAATCTGACCCAGCGTAACATCGTACCTTTTGCAAAATTCGACGATGATAGGGTCCAAAGGGCCCAACATGAAGGGGTAAGTGTAAACACTCAAGTAGACCTCCACGTGGGTGGTGATTGCCTCTTCTGGTGAAGGAACCACCACATCCTTGCCAACCCAGTTGCTATCCTGCTTCACCCTCTCTATGTTTTTGTTCGTAATCGAACAAATATATCTCGTAAACGGCTCACCCCTGCCCCGTACAAAAGAAGCCTTCTCTACCTTAAAGTTAGTGCCGGTTGAGCATCCAACCGGTATGAATGCTTTTAATGGGGGCTCGGTCGAAGTCCCCCCAACGATGACAGGTTCAGCTTCTTCAGCGGGTTGAGAAGAAGAAGGATGTTGTTTCTGGGGAATAGACTTGGTTGTCTTTACCATTGGAAATAGAGAGTTAGAAAAGCAAATAAACGCAGGCGTAAGGCAAAAATAAAGGGGGAAATCACTTGAAATCAAACTCAGAAAACTTGAAGAATATGGTACTTAAACAACGCAAACTCTGAAATTGAATAACAAGAGGGCTATTTATACCCTCTTAAAGGTGGCAGTTCGAGTCCCAAAATGAGGAAGCATTAATTAGCACTTGCAGGCATGGCAAGTTTTGTCTTCAGTTGGTCTATGAAAAGACATTTTTGATACTTATCACGTGCGTCATCATGCTGCCGTCATGCATTGATACGGTATTTTGCGTCTTTTGACACGATACTCAGAATTGTGTGTCGTGAGCCATAAGTATGTCTCCATTTGACCTAATCTCGAAAGCGGCGGCTCATATCATTTTTTTATCATTACTCTCTAAAAAACGAGGGGACTATCTGTATAGGGTCGAATTCGATCGCTTGCATAGGGGATGTCGGTTTCGGGATTCGACGACCAGCGTCGATCGAAGTCGTTACTCGATAGGCTGAGAACGGGACATCGAAAAGGAAAAATCCAAGACCGGATTCCATCGGAGCGAAGCTCGAAGCCAAGGCGCTCGAGATGCAATCGTCGAGGCCGATCAGGGTTAGGCACCTTATGGTAAAATTAGCAGATTGACGCGACTAAAGGACCGAAAATCTCGGAATATGTAAATATCATGGCGGGAATCGCGGCTGAAATCAGTAAAGACGTTGAAGCCATTAATTCTAGGGATATCTTGCCTTGTAGATAGGTTTTTTACCTTGTATAGGATTCTTTTTCCTCCCTATATAAAAAGGCAGCACTACTGTAAACATATACAACAATCTACGATCAATATACACAAAACTATAATCTATATACTTTTTCAATCTATATGCTTCATATCTTGCTTTAGAGAATTATGCCACAATAAAGCTACCCCATACTTGGGGTTTGCTTCCTCCTTATTTATTGAATTTAATCTCTATTTTAGTTCTTTCTTTAGTTGTATCAAATCAGGTCACGTATCCTTAAAACCACGTACAAATTTAATTGTTATCCGTAGCCAAGGGTAAACAGATTGAACAGGATTTTGCACAACTCCCATCCAGATAAAATTTCAACTCATGTTTGCCAAAATGATATTCAGAAAACGTAAAAGGAAAATGGGAAAAATATAAAAGGAAAAGAAAAGAAACTTAATTCTAGGAAGAATTTTAAGTTTTATACACTAACAAGATCACTTATAAATAATTAAAATTAAATCTATTTAATTAGCATTAATTGCTAAGTTAGAATAAATATTAAGAAACCTATTATAATAGATTACATCATATTGATAGTATAAAAATGTATTGTACTTGTTAATGCATATGACTTAAATCCTTCGACTTAAATCCTTCGAGAAATATTATGGAGAAGTGTTCATTAAATGGAGTCTCAAGCAGTCAAGCTCCACATATTTTGGTGCCCACAGGATGATCTTAATTGCCTTCACATGGCATAATCACGAGGAAAATAGGTTCTAATATTTTGAAATGAAACTTTACTCAATCGAGCATGATATTTTTACCAACTAGTATTAGCACCCGTGTGGATGCGCGAACACTAATTATATCAAATATTTAAGTTATTTGGATTATATGTAAATAATTTTAAAATTTAAACTTTTTCAATAAATATAAATAATCATTGGATATTAATAAAAAACACTACGTGAAAAAAATTAACCATTTCTTTTATTTTTCTTTTTTGATACCATTCTCGTTGGTGTCATTGGATCCTAAAAATAGTCAGGAAGCAAAATAATAACTCATATTTATGGCAAAACAATCAAATGTTGAGACTATGAATGACTCTTTGGATAGACTTGACTCTTTTACTATTACTTGAACTCTTATTTGGTATGTTGATATCTCTTAAAAAATATTTCTTTTTTAAAATTTCAGTTTCTAAAAATTTATTTTTCAATAATAATTATTTTTATAATAATGTAAGTGAAAATATTATCCTTAATTCAAAACTCATTTTGGTTGGCAATCTAGAAGTTTAAAAAATTCTTTTGCCAGTGAATATTTTTTCCAGTATGACTCCATTTTGATATTTGACATTAACCATGTTAAATGTCTGAGTTGTTTGAATTATATGTAAATACCTTAAAATTTAAACCTTCTAAATAATTATAGATAATCATTAGATATTAATTAAGAGACACTACATGAAAAAGTCTAACATTTTCTTAAATCTCGTAATGATAATTTTATTTTTGCACTATTCTCATTGGTGTCATTGGAACTTAATAATAGCCACAAAGCGAAATAATAACTCATATTTATGGCAAAGCACAAAGGTTGACATAACATAAACGATTCTTTGATTACGACCGTGACTCTTTTACTACTACTTGACCTCTTATTTGGTATGATATTATCTTTCAAAAAATTATTTCTATTTTGAAATTCTAATTTCTAAAACTTTATATGTAATTCAATAATAATTATCTTTAAAATGATGCAACTGAAGATATTAGTCTTAATTTAAAATTCACTTTAATCGGCTATCTAAAAATTTAAATGATTTTTTAGTCGGAAAAACTTTATTTAAGTATGACTCCATTTTAAGTTTATCGATATCTCTAACCACAGATTTTGAATTTTTAGTACCATATATACACAAAATATTTATTCTTTGAATCATTAAATGTTACATTAGTTGATTGTTATTATATAACATTGCATATGTTGTCTTAAAATTGCCAAGTAGTTTATTTTTTGACACCATACTTGGCTTAACCTCAATGCAAACTACTCAAATTGCATTTAACTTCAAATTCGAATATCAAATCAGTTTGTTAGTAATGGTGATTTTTTCAAGACGACACACAATGTAAATAAAAAAAATATTCTAAGATATCCTTATCTTATAATCTATGTATTTGAATTGAAAAATATATTTGAAATCGATGAGATTAGATTCCAATTTTTTTATACTCAATAAAGATGAAACATAAGAAGAAATTCGTTGTCATCTCTTATTTCTGGTTTTTAGATCTTTCATACATTTTTTTCAATATTTATTTTCTTTTATCTTATTTTTTATGTCATTCTTTCTTTTGTTACAAAAAATTAATTTATTTCACTATAAAAAGATGAGTTTTAATAGAAATTGTCTACGTAAGAACTTTATTTATATTTTTAGTCTTTGATTGAAATTCTTTCGTATTCTTCTTTTGGCTTTATCTAATCAGCCTAAATAGGTGCTCACCCGACCATTTAAATTAAAAAAGTGAAGGATGTGCAATTTATATATAATCTATAAATAATATGTGTATAATTGTGTGTTGTCGGTATATCATCTATTTATATTAGCTATAAAAAGTAAACAACAAATCTGGTCGGATATTTATGTAAATATTCCATAAGATTTCGGTTTTTTGAATTTATCCATGACATGAATTCGATTATAATAATTTTAAAAACTCTCTACTAATGTTCAAAAATATCTTGTAACGATCCAACCGGTTGTTTTGCTTTCTAGAATCCCGTTCACCTAAATAAGACTCCCCGTATGTGCTTTTACTATTTTATGACTTGCGGGGATGGTTAGTTCAGAAATTTGAAGGGTTCGGGTTGAAATCGGAATACTTGGTTCCTTAATTTGGTTTTAAAAGGGTAAGTTTGACTTCGGTCAACGTTTTGAGTAAACGAACCCGGAATCGAGATTTGACGATTCCAATAGGTTCGTATGATGATTTTGGACTCGGGTATATGTTCGAGTCGGATTTTGAATGACCAGAGAGCGTTTCGGCGCTTATAGTGAAAGTTGGCTATTTGAAGGTTTAAAGTTCTTAAAATTTGGTTTGGAGTAGGTTTTGGAGTAATCGAGGTCCGTTTGAAATTTCGAGCCTGAAAATAGTTCTGTATGGTGATTAAGACTTGCACGCAAAATTTGGAGTCATTCCGAGTAGTTTAAGTATGTTTCACCACGTTCAAAGTAAGTTTGAAGAACTTAAAGTTTCTAAGTTGAATCAATTTGGTTTGGGGTATGATTCTTAGTTTTGATGTTGTTTTATGCATTCCGAGAGTTCGAGCGAGTCTGTTTTATGATTTCAAACTTGTTGGGATGTTCGGACGGGGCCCCGGGGGCCTCGGTTGTTAATCGGACGAGGCTCGGACCAAGTTTGGACTTAGGAGCAACAGTTGAAGCTTCCAGCTTCTGGTGCAATCGCACCTGCGCTTGGCCAGCCGTAGGTGCAAGCTCACAGAAGCGAGCCACTAGCCGCAGAAGCGGACTAGCCAGGGGAAGCCAAGGGATCACAGGAGCGGAGTTTTTAGCGCACCTGCGAGCACGCTGCTAGGTTTCTGAAACTTTCTTTTTTTGTCATTAAATTCACAAACCCGTTATCTTAGGCTGATAATTAATTCTTTCATCCAAGAACAAAACCAAACAGTCGTTGTAGTACAGTGGTGAGTATTCCCGCCCTCGGGTTTGATCCCCGCCAACAGCGAAAATCCTGATTTTGGGCATTATTTTTTGGGGTTTTCAATATCTTTCACAGCGAGCATAAAATCACGGAAGACTTGACTAAAATGCTCCAACTGAAAATGCCGGTGAAACATGCAGCTAAATATATTCCTGGTTCATTGTCACCAGACTCACCATTCTACCTCCTATCTCCTTATCAACATACATCAATTTATATTCCGTTTTAGTATTTGATTAGTCGTCTAGTCAAAATTTCAGAAAAGCTATGCGGACGCTTTGCTGGTAGCCTGCTACAGAGGTTGTCTGTCTTGGCCCAATTAGTTTGGGTTACACTTTAGTAAGTGGACCCTTTTTTCAATTAAATGGAGCAAGGAATTATGTCAATTCGTTGCCTCATTATCGAAACCAAATAAAATAAAGACTTATACCTACTACCTAGTCAGTCAAAACTCAAAGGTAAGACATCAGTGGTCGGGATCTGATTCTGGGACTAGCAACTCCGAACAAAATGTGCGAGGGAGCTGTCCCAAAACTGGGCACCACAATCCACATCACAGCCCTCGACGGCATCATCAACGTCAACTCCCTTTTCACACTAGCAGTCTTCATCGGGCTAGCTTGGAATCCCCACGATCAGAACAACAGCCTCGCCACCAACACCAACTGTTTTGCGAAGCCCAAGGTTGCCGAGGATCTCGTCGCCTTCCACGTGTACTCTTTCAGCTGTTTCCTCTTTTCTAGCCTCATTGCTTTGTGCCTTAAGCAGGCTATTCGCCTTGCTAAATCTGCCCACCATTTCCCCACCATCTATTCGCTTGACTTGGCCCAAATCAACAAGAACGCGCTTCGGGTCGGGTACCTTGTTTCTGCTGCGGGTTCTGTTTGCGGGTCGGTGTTTTTGATGCTTGCTTTGATCAATGTGGCTCAGATCAAGCTTGGGGTTTTGGGATGTGGGAGCAAACACACCTATGGAGCTGTTATTCCACTTGTGATTTTTGTTCCCTTAGGGCTCCTTATTAATGTTTGTACTGTTTTTTATGCTTTCACTCGTTAATTTCTCACCATCTCTTTTTTGTCCTTTAAATGCGTGTATTAATATATCCTTCTTTAATATGTATTTTGTCTCTATTCCTGAGATTACTTTTTCTTTTCATTACCAATCTTTTGGTATTTGATTAACATTTCTCATAAAACTAGAAGGATTTTAGAGCATTGGAATGGTTGATGGATTACTTGCTTTTGCAATAACACAGAAGAAAATTTTTATTTGAAAGGTTACCAGCAAAATAAGCTGCAATACAAGGCCAAGTAAAACAAATTAAAGTTGTGATGATCATTCGAGGACAAATGAAGGAGGAACTAACCTGAAGACTGGAATCTATTTAGTACAATGCTTAAAGATTGGCATATTTAAGTTAAACGTTTTCAGTGAGTTGAAATGTTAAAAAATGATGAAACTTGTTTAGGTTTATTCAGATATAATTACCTTGAGCAGCAATAACATGGATTAGATTTTTGCTCCAAGCTCTTCCTTATAAGCTAATTCCATGAAAGAAACACCTAAATTAACTATATTGCAATGCCATTTGATCAGTCTCTTTGATACAATAGTGTCTGCGTATTACAATCAAAGTGATGCTTCACAGATTTCTTAATATAATGGAAATGATGAAATATCTATCTATGAGCTTACTGCTAATAGCTGAACTGTTCTATACATGTCACTAGTATGACAATCCAGAGTCTGCCTACTAAAGACCAGCTGCAGATGTGTGTAATGTAACTTCAACTCTATTTGATGCAATATAAAACGCGGAAACAAAAAAATAAAAGATAGAAGTAAGACGCTCTATGAATTATCAAGACAACAAGTAGGAACTATTTTACTTACTTTTTTGATGAAATCAAGGAGTACCTATACTATACGAACGACCCTCAAGACAACGATTGTCTTGCAAATTGTTCGATCAAACAAGGAACGAGTTCAATTTTGAATCACATCAAAATTCGACAAGTTAAGTCACACGTTTTTGGAGAGCACAAAGGCTTGGCCGAAATTTGTATTCAATATAATGGCAAAACTAATACAAATAATGAGGTCTTTAGGCTTATATAGAATGAGCCTTGTCCTAAGCTAACTAGGAACAAACAATTAACAAAAAGGCCACAATTTGACTAAGTTTAAGGAATAGTCACACATGACCAAACAAGTAAGAATTAATGTCTTCCATAGCAACACAATAATACAACATAAACACAAATGTACATCTTCAACTTCTAATTTCGTCCATAGCCAAATTTGTGAATGCTTGAATGCTTGGCTCTTCTCCAAGGCTAACCAATGCCTTTTCTTGTCTTATCCAACATTGATGGCATGAACGTAGATTAATCAGGTTGACTTGCATCACCATTTGCACGATCTAATGATTCTTGAGTTGCTAATCTTTTAGGCCACTTCTCTTAGTTGGCTGGTGAGATGAAAATGGAGTTAGTTATGGGTGTCCTATAATTGATCATTTGCCAATGTGAACACCTCCATGGCTTTTCAAAGTGCTGAAACTCTACTAATAACTTTGCTAGCATTGCATGCACCACTCTTGATTAGCTTAAAATAGGAATATAAACCTCTAACCTAACTTTTGTTGAAGCAATTGCTCTATTAATAATTCAGTATTCTTTAGTGCTTTGTCCACTATGGTGTTCAGTGGATTTCACGTGTCAACACCAGCCAAGCTACATGTCCAGTATAAAGCCCCTGGAGCGGCAAGAACTTAATAGTGTATTGAGAGTGAAGAAATGGCAGCTTTAATGAAGTACTTGTGTGTCGTAGGATTTCTTGTGGTTTTGGTGATTGCTAGTTTCAATACAGCTAATGGAGCTGGTGAATGCGGGAGAAATTCTCCGGATATGGAAGCTATAAAGCTGATACCTTGTGCAGAAGCAGCATCTGATCCAAATGCTTCTGTTTCCAGAAGCTGCTGCCAGCAGATACAGAAACTGGGACAGAATCCGAAATGTCTCTGTGCTGTTATGCTCTCCAATACTGCTAAGGATTCTGGAGCGAAACCTGAAGTTGCCGTAACCATCCCCAAACGCTGCAACCTTGCCAATCGCCCCGTGGGCTACAAATGTGGACGTAAGTTGTCATTCACTATTATTCTTTCTTAATTCTCTCAGCATCATTTTTAAATTAGATTACGATAAATGAAAATAAACCACTAATCCGCCTTAGGGACTCATTTTAGTTCATTTAAGGTCGAGGGAATGAAGTGACATGTTTCTGATATAGTTAATTACTTATTACTATAATTGGTTGTTTGGTTTTGCAGCTTACACGTTACCTTGAAGGCTGAAGATTTGGATGTGTACGCTGGATGTAATGTTCTTATTATGGTAGCACTATTGTGTTCCAGTTTTCCTGGTTTAACTTAAAATCCGATGCCATGTACAACTTCTTATAAATAAAATAACAAGTATCTAGCATTCTGTCTTTTTCAATGAAGATGATGCGCATATCCCTTTTTGTTAGCAACTAGCAACTGCATTTTTTTTTTTCAGATCTTCACTTAGCATTCCTAAGCTTTTCCAAATATCCATATAGAAGTTGGGCAACTAATGCTTAGGCAAAAAATTAAAATCATTGAGCACATCTATGTATGATCCTTTCTTTCTTGCTCTATTGTCAGATTAGCGCACTTTGATATACAGGGGCCTAAATCCTGGTTATGTTACTGAATATAATATATAAAGAACTCTCAAATATATCAATTGTTATTTCTCAAGGAAAGCTGAACAAGACCTAATGTTAGGTTGTCAAAAATCCTCTTTCTATGCATTCTTCTTCCATTTTCTGCACTAATACTCTAATTCAAGGTGACTTATCCACGATGTTAGAGAGAATACACTTTTAGTTACTTAATTGTGTTAGAAATAATATAATCAATTGATTAAAAGTGTGTTCTCTCTAAGAGTTTAAGTTTTTGAATGAGATAGACACACAATTCAACATGACGTCCTGAGTTCAAGGGTACGCCAAAGATTTGTCTTGTGCTGGTTGGTATTTCACCAGCAATATGAATTCGACAATAATAGAAGCATACGGGATGCCAGCATTAGCAATAAAATTAGAGTTGATGTGGACTGGTAACAAATCGGTCAATTCAATTGTACAAACTAAAGATCGAACGACCCACATTTATATAAGAAACTTCAAGCCTGAGACAAAAGTTTCCATTTGGGTGTTGACAGAATATGTGTGCAGCTTGTAGACAGATAATATGTATTGTTGACAGAATATGTGTGCAGCTTGTAGACAGATAATATGTATTCTTCCACTGATGTTAGTTAGGGAGCCCACCTCAAAAGAGAGAGAGAGAGAAGCTAGCCATTATTTAGTGTTAAACATAGTTGGATTACACAAAGAAGGTTCAGTAACTGCAAGGAGGGAACTCCATATACAAGCTGGTTTAGATAATCCAATACAACAAGAACAAAGAGGAAAAGTGCTACAAGAAAAAAACCAAAAACAAAAAAAAGGGGGAGAAACTATAAATGTAAGAAACTAAGGGGGACATTATAAGATGTTCCGCTCCTTGCTAACTGAAGATATAGTGTATACTGATCTCTCGACTTCCATCCCTGCAACATTTTCAACTTTTATTATACTTTTGTTAAGTCCTTTAATCCCTCAACATAAAAACACATGGAAATTTATTTCTTTTGCAAATACCTATATATGCTAAGGAAGAGATCAGATATACATAAGGTAAGATCTCAGTAATAAAGTGATCCTGCAGAGAAGCTTTGAATCAATCTCACTGCCATAAAGTGACAAAGAAAATTCAAAGGTATATTCTTTTGCAAACAATAGCCATACCCTGCCACCAATTTCCTCGTGAAGCACAGTTTGAATTGTTTCCATTTTGATCATCATCTTCCCCATCTTTCTTGAACTGACCAAGCAAGCATAAAGGAACCAAGTTAAAAACAGCAAGAATCATTTATTAAAAAGAAAAAGAATATATGATAATTAGGCTTACAATATGTTGGGAACCAGGTTGGCTATTTGGAGAATAAACATCTTGACCACCATAATAGATGGATGAACTGAAATAGCATGGTTCTGTTTTTTCATTCTCGTACATACAACTTTTGTCCTTGCTACTTATGTCTCCTCTGCTTCTTTGGGACCCATTATCTGTTTTTTTTTTTTAATTATAAAAAAACCCTCTAAAATGGTCAATAAAACATTTCCAGTTGAGCACAGAAATCAATATGTGTAATTATAAATATGATTTTCAGCAACCTGAAGTTCCATATTTTGCATTTCCATACTGGTAATTCCCTGAATTTTTCATGGTTGATGAACCTCCTACTCCAGTGTGAACGGAATCCCTTCTAAGTCCCTAATAAGAAAGAATGAATCAACAAGTTAGAATCCGCAATTTCCTTGATCGTTTTCTACTGGTATAGAGTCCATGTTCAAGCCTCAAATTAAATTTACAAACAAGAAATAACAAAAACAGAAGCAAAGAGAAGGAAAGAGAAATGCATGATGTATATACCGTGGAAGGTGGGCCAAAGACAGAGTTAAAGAGTGCAGAGGAAGAGGAGGAGGATTTAGGAGTCTCCTTAGGACCAAAAAGGTCGTTAGTAAAGGACGAAGAAGAGGAACCACCTCCCACTTGCTTATTTGCCTTCTCCATTATATATACCAAAGTCCAAACAAACAAATGATCGATCTCTGCTTTCTTAATTTGTCAAGTTAGTTGTGTCGACCAACGAACAAAACTACCTTAGTCTTATAATAAGACTACTGCAGATTTGATGATTGTTAGAGTAGCAGTAGTTGGTGGAGTTGAGTAAATATGAGGAGATAGCTAGCAACGGTCCAACTGACACAGTTTCCAAAAAACCAGAAATGGATAAGGTCTTTTTGAGATATTGATTTGCAGAAAAGACCTCTATTTCTTTATTTCTTTCTTCAGTAGGCAGAAGAGAAACAGAAAGTGAAGAGAGAACTTAATTAGAAAGAGAGCACGTGAAGTATTCAGTGTGGTACTGGCCTGTTTGTGAGACATGTGAAATGGTCACTGCTATTTATAGGCGCTCAGGGAAAGATTTAAAAAGAAGGGCAACTAACCCATGCCACAGGGGACTCTCTCACCATGCCTACGTAAAGACCATATATAGTTATTCTTTCTTCATTCGTCAACTTCTCTCATTGCTATTACTGAATGGTGCGATGAATGAGATCCTTTTCGCCATTAATTAGTGTTTTTGAATTTAAATATTTAAAATAAAAAAATTCTAGTAATGAATTTTGTATAATGTAAATTAATTTGAATTAGTCGAATCAGTAGATATCAAAAATATTTAAAAAAACACTAGTTCTATTTCGAAGGGTCAAAGCTTTAGGTCATGATAATCAGAAATAACGACATTGCCTTCAGGAGTCAGGACCCATATATTATTTTTCTGGTGTCTCCCACAATAAAATATAAATCTGAATGCACATGGTGGAACAAGTGGTCATGTTGCCATCTCCAAGCCCCTGCAATCGCGTGTCATTTCTAAGCTGTAGGCTAAAAGATCAAGATGAGTATGAAGCAGCAAGCAGGCAGGGGGCAAAATATTCAATTTTAGCTATACCCATTAACGTGATGCATGTTTCGAGAGACTTGGAACGCCAACAAATCTTGGTAATTTGTATGGTTAAAGAAGATTTAAAGAAGTATAGAGGTTTGAAGGAACAAGTTTGAAGGCGGAAGAACAGAGCAAGAAGATTCGAAGGAAATTTGGTTAAGAACCTAAGAACAACTATGAGAATTTGAAGATCAAGGATGAAGATATGAAGGTTTGAAGGAAGTTGATGATAGCTAGAGGATTCGAAGGTAGAAGCTTGATCAGAAAGTGAAAAAAGAACAGGGGATAGAAGCTTTTAAAGGGGAAGTATGCAACGCTTCTCATTCGGAGGAAACCAGTTGATGATTGACACGTGTTCGAAGTCAGAACGATGCAACTGATGGTACGAGGGAAGGAACCAGAGAACACCTATCGTTTCTCATTATTTCGGCAAACCTACTCTTTGAGAAACGAGGGGACTATTTGTATACGGATAAACCTGAGGCTAATGAGCACCCCGATTTTCTGGTGGGGAAAACGAAGTAAGGACGTAATTACAAGGAATCAGAATCGAATCCAGGAATCTCTCGTATTAAGGTCCGAACAAAACACCTTCCCTCGGAGCCATCGACACCACGCCCCTCGGATCCGGTTCGAGTTCCAAGAACTCGGATAGCAAACGACCGCGTACGATTAACAAAGGACCGTGATATCCATGCCCAACCGGATATCAAGGCATGAATCTTGGCCCGTATCGACAGCAGATCAGTGATTAGCGAAAAGGAAATTTTTTTTCCTTTCTTAGAATTATACTTAGGGTAAAGCTCCCCTACTATATAAAGGGGAAGCTTATTATTCAATAGACACATTGTAACACGCATATCAAGGCAATATACATTTGTTTTCTTTGCTCCTAGAAGTGATTCAAATTCCTTAATTTTTCTCATAGTTCATTATAAGTGTTTGGCTCCAAACTGAAGACATGCTAATTGTTAAGCTCATAACCGAGCCCAGACTCGATACTATTGGTTTGGTAGTTTATTCTATCTTTAATTTGCTCATCTAACGTTATTAATCACTTGTATTGAATTAGTCCACATATCCTTAAAACTGCGTATAAATTCATTTGTTATCCATCTTTAAGGTTAAATAGTTTGGCGCTCACCGTGGGGCTAAGAATAATAGTGGTAATTCAATACAAATTTTCATAACACACTCTGTTTTAAGCTTGTTCTTTGAGATTTTAATTTCAGGTCAATCTAAAATGCCAAACTATCATTCTGCTTACTTGAACATTAATGCTGAATCTTGCCATCACGACGAAAACAACAATATAGTGCCTAGCAACGAGGTGCCCCTGCTGATCCCAACTGAGTCACAGTTACAGACCCAGTTGATGCCAACTCGTATGTGGCCATCGACGCGAATCTGCTAACAGACCCTAAGAACAACATTCGTGGAGGAGCCCAGCCTATGACTCGAGGTACGCCTGAAGGTGAAGGCGACGAGATCAATCTGCGAGTGATCTTCGAAATGTTATATGCCCAACAACGGCGATAGCATAGGTGCAGAATCAAAACTGCGGCCCCAGCAGAGTTGAGGTCGCACCATCCCGGAAAGATACCCGAAGAAATGAGCAAGCCATAGAAAGGCCGAGTGAAGCTGAGCCCGGGACCAACCCTGAAATAATAAAATGCTTGAGGAACTGACAAAGCGGGTGGAATCGAGGGAGAAGAAAATTGAGGCCAACGACAAAAAAGTGGAGACCTATAACTCCATAATCGATCAAATCCTAGGATCGCCCTCGATATTGAAAGGCCTGGATTCCAAGAAATTTGTCCAAAAGCCTTTCCCTTCGAATGCGGCACCGAAGCTAATCTCGAAGAAGTTCCGTATGCCCGAAATTATGAAGTATAATAGAACCACAGATCCAAATGAGCACGTGACCTCCTACACGTGTGCCACCAAGGGAAACGACTTAAAAGATGATGAAATCGAGTCGGTTTTGCTGAAAAAGTTTGGGAAAACCTTGTCCAAAGGAGCAATAATATGATATCACAACTTACCCCAAATTCTATTGATTTATTTGCTATACTTGCAGACTACTTTGTGAAAGCTCATGCCAGGGCCATCAAGGTCAAGACCAAAAAATCGAACCTTTTAAAGGTAAAATAAAGAGATAACGAAATGCTCAGGGAATTCGTATCGAGGTTTCAAATGGAACGGATGGACCTGCCCCCGGTTGCGGATGATTGGGTTGTTCAGACGTTCACTCAAGGACTCAACCCCGGAAGCTCCTTGGCTTCACAACAGTTGAAACAAAATTTGATGGAGTACCCGGCGGTAACTTAGGTCAACGTCCATAACAGGTATCAGTCAAAATCAAAGTTGAGGACGATCAGCTCGGGGCCTCCTCCAGGTCCGTATATCCCATTAGAACTAATGATAGGCCTAAGAGAGTCGTCGATCATGAACCAAGACAGAACAGAGACCGCTATCAACCTTATAGCGGGGATCGAAGGGGTAACGGATCAGGGCGTAACCCTGTGAGAAATGAAAAGAGGAATGATTGAGGCCACAGTATTCAGGGACTCACGAGAAAAAACAGTTTCGACAGGCCTCTCGGGGCCAGGGAGGCACCAAGGTTATCAGAATATAACTTCAATGTCAATGCTGCCAGCATCGTATCTGCCATCGGGCGCATCAAAGATACCAAGTGGCCTTGACCATTTCAGTATGACCCTACCCAGAGAGACCCTAACTTGATGTGTAAGTATCATGGCACTATTGGGCATAGAACCGAGTACTATCGCCAGTTAAGAGAAGAAGTGGTCTGGTTATTCAATAATGGGCATCTCGGGAATTTATGAGTGATCGAGCCAAAAATCACTTCAGGAATGGGGACTTCAACAAACAGACCGAACAAGAGGAACCTCATCACGTCATCAACATGATCATTGGTGGAGTTAACGTCCCCTAGGGACCAAAGCTAAAGCGCATTAAGGTGTCCATCACAAGGAAAAAATGAACCCAAGATTATATCCCGGAGGGAACAATTTTGTTCAACGATGAGGACGTCGAAGTCATCGTACAATCGCATAATGATGCATTGGTAATATCTGTACTTATAAATAAATCTCAAGTTAAGCGTGTGCTAATTGATCCAGGTAGCTTGCCCAATATCATCAGATCGAGGGTCGTAGAGTAGTTGGGCCCAACAAGACCAAATAGTGCCGGCAGTCCGAGTTTTGAACTGATTTAACATGGCATTCGAAACTACTAAAAGGGAGATAACCCTACCGGTGAACACCGCCAGGACCATTCAGGAAACAAAATTCTATGTGATCGAAGGGGATATGAGATATAATGCTCTATTTGGGAGACCATGGGTTCACAACATGAGGGCAGTACCCTCGACACTACACCAAGCATTGAAGTTCCCCACGCCGGGAGGAATTAAGACGGTTTACGGAGAGCAGCCGACTGCAAAAAAAATGTTCACGGTCGATGAGGTGATCTCGGTGTCCGCACTGTTGACATCAAAGAACACGAAGCCGGTTAGGAAGGAAGAAACTAAATAGCAATCACCGATACTGGCCCCGAACGAACCGGAGAAGCAAGGAGCAGGCAAGGATGATGATTACGGAGTCCCTAGGTTGATTCATCGCTCTTGATGATTCCGATGCCACCAAATCAACAGTCAAGGATCTGGAGCAAGTCATATTGATTGAACACTTGCCCTATCGGAAGGTATACATGGACACAGGGTTAACTCCCAAGCTCAAGAGAAAACTCATTAAATTCCTTATAGCTAACGTAGATTGTTTCGCTTGGTCCCATCTTGATATGAAAGGGATCCCGCCAAAAATAACCACTCATAAGCTGAGCTTGGATCCGAAGTTCCACTCGGTTAAATAGAAGATGAGGCCTCAGTAGCATGCATTCATCAAAGACGAGGTATCTAAACTCCTTAAAATAGGTTCCATTCGGGAAGTTAAGTATTCGGATTGGTTAGCTAACGTAGTGGTAGTGCCTAAAAAGGAAAATAATTTAAGAATGTGCATAGATTACAAAGACTTGAACAAGGCGTGCCCTAAGGACTCTTTTCCTTTGCCTAACATCGATCGCATGATCGATGCGATGGCCGAGCACGAGATACTCAGTTTTTTCGTTGCCTATTTCGGGTACAACCAAATTCGGATGGACCCGGGTGATCAAGAAAACACTTCCTTTATCACTAAATTCAGCACCTATTGTTACAACGTAATGTCGTTCGGACTAAAGAACGCGGGTGCCACTTATCAACGCCTAGTAAACCGGATGTTCGAAGAACAAATAGGAAAATCAATGGAAGTATATATTGATGACATGTTAGTTAAGTCCCTGCGAGCAGAGGACCATTTGAAACATTTGCAGGAAACCTTTGACGTACTGAAGAGATACAATATGAAGCTGAACCTGGAAAAATGCACATTCGGGGTCGGATCCAAAAAATTCCTTGGATTCATGGTGTCTAACCGAGGGATTGAGATCAATCTCGATAAAATCAAGGCTATAGAAGACATCAGCGTGGTGGACAGTATCAAGGCTGTTCAGAGGCTAACCGGGCGCATTGCCGCCCTGGGCTGGTTCATATCGAGGTCCTCAGATAAGAGCCATCGGTTCTTCTCATTTTTGAAGAAGAAGAATAACTTTTCTTGGACGGAATTCCAACAAGCTTTGGAAAAACTCAAACGGTGCCTTTCGAGTCCACTGCCTTTCGAGTCCACCTTTGCTCCATACTCCGAAGGCGGACGAGCAACTGTACCTTTACTTGGCAGTATCCGAGCTAGCGGTAAGTGGAGTCCTAGTCCGAGAAGAGGAAGTTGCGCAATTTCCTATTTACTATGTTAGTAGAACTCTAGGCGATGCTGAAACAGGGTATCCTCACCTGGAAAAATTGGCGCTCGCTTTGTTAAGTGCCTCTAGAAAGTTAAAGCCGTATTTTCAATGCCATCCTGTATGTGTCGTAACTTCTTACCCACTAAGGAATATTATGCACAAACCCGAGCTCTCAGGCCGGTTGGCCAAATGGGCCGTGGAAATTAGCGGGTACGATATCGAATATTGACCCTGAACCGCCGTCAAATCACAAATTTTGGCAGACTTCGTGGTCGACTTTACGCCGGCCTTAATACCTGAAATCGAAAAGGAATTGTTGTTAACCCGGGGACTTCCTCGGGAATCTAGACCCTCTTTACGGACAGTGCCTCGAATGCAAAGGTGTCTGGACTCGGCATCTTGTTGAATCCGCCTACGGGTAACGTAGTTAGGCAATCTATTAGAACTGTGAAATTGACTAACAATGAGGCCGAGTATGAAGCCATGATTGCAGGTCTCAAATTAGCTAAAAGCCTCGGAGCCAAGGTGGTCGAGGCTAAGTGCGATTCCCTCTTTGTGGTAAATCAAGTCAATAGGATGTTCAAAGTAAAGGAGGAAGAATGCGAAGGTATTTAGACAAATTGCAGGTAACACTACATCAATTCAAGGAATAGACCCTACATCATGTTCCCCGGGATCAAAATAGCGAGGCTGATGCTCTGGCTATCTTGGGGTCATCAGTTGAAGTCGATGAATTCAACTCAGGAACAGTCGTACTAATCATGAAATCAGTAGCGGAAGAAGGCCATGCCTAAATAAACTCAACAAGTTTAACTTGGGATTGGAGAAATAAATACATAGACTATTTGAAGACTGGGAAGTTTCCCTCGGATCCTAAAGAATCTAGAGCTCTACGCATGAAGGCGGCCAGGTTCAGCCTGTCCGAAGGGACTCTATTCAAAAGGACATTCAACGGCCCGCTCTCCATATGCTTGGGGCCGGGAGATACCAAATATATCTTGAGATAAGTTCACGAAGGCACCTACAGAAACCATTCGGGGGCGGAATCTTTGGTTCGGAAGATAATCAGGGCCGGCTATTACTGGATCGACATGGAGAAAGATGCAAAGGAATTTGTACAATGATGGGACGGCTGTCAAAGATAAGCACCGATGATCCATCAACCCGGAGAGCTACTCCATTCGGTCTTATCCCCATGATCGTTCATGAAATGGGGAATGAACATCGTTGGTCCCTGCCGTGTGCACCTGGTAAGGATCAATTCATACTATTTATGACCGATTATTTTTCTAAATGGGTCGAAGCTCAAGCATTTGTGAAATTCCGGGAAAAAGAAGTCATTGACTTTATTTAGGACCATATAATATGTTGGTTTGGGATACCGGTCGAAATCGTGTGTGATAATGGGAAGTAATTCATCGGCAACAAGGTAAACAAGTTTTTTGAAGACCACAAGATTAAAAATATACTCTCCATACCCTATCATCGTAGTGGGAACCGACAAGCGAAATCTAGAAACAAGACCGTACTCCAAATCTTGAAAAAGAGGTTGACCGAAGCATTAATACCGGTAGAAGTGGGAGAACCAAGACTCATTTTCCGATATGCGACCGAAGAATCAAACGACGAGGCCATAAGTATGAGCCTAGAACTATTGGATGAAAGATGAGAGGCCGCCCTAGTCCGGTTGGCTGCCCAGAAATAGCAGATAGAAAGATATTACAACCAAAGAGCCAACCTTTGACACTTCAAGATCGGGCACTTGATGTTAAGAAAAGTAACACTGCATACTCGAAACCCGAACGAGGGAAAGTTGGGACCGAATTGGGAAGGACCATATCGAGTCGTTGAACTTACCAGCAAAGGCTCGTACAAACTCGAAGGGGAAAACGGTGCACCGCTACCGAACAACTGGAGCTTGACGCACTTAAAGCGGTAATACTGCTAACGTACGATCTCATTTATTTTTTTATAATATTATGAATCGGGCTAACATTTGCAGGGAACAGCCAAAGGAGAATGTGACTATTAGGTCTGAAAGCACGCATTACACTCTTTTTCCCTTGAACCGGTTTTATCCCAAATGGGTTTTCTGGCAAGGTTTTTAACGAGGCAACAGTAAGTCGTGCTAACTCAGATTCGAAAACCGGTTTTAAATCGGAGTCAATGTGCGCATCAACAGTATCCGAGCCCTCTCAAAATCGACCTCGAATACTGGGGGCCATCAGCCTCGAGTAAAGGTTCTTAGCAAGGAAAGAAGAAATCTTTGTACTTGAACAACTTAGACTCGATGGTTAGCATTTATTGTAAGGGCCAAACGATCAAATAAACCGTGCCCACGTAGGGCACCTTAGCCATTATACAAGCTTTTACACGCTTTTGATCATGAACTCTACACACATAAATGAAAGAAAGTTTTCACCTTGCTATTACGTATTTTCGCCTTTTCAAACATAGAGCCTAAGGGCTATCCCTATTCGGGGACTATCGAGCCTAAGGGCTACTCCTATTCGGGGACTATCGAGCCTAAGGGCTACCCCTACTCGGGGACTATCGAGCCTAAAGGCTATCCCTATTCGGGGACTATCGAGCCCAAGGGCTACCCCTACTCGGAGACTGTCGTCTGAAATAAGTTGGGGCAACTTGGGCTACCAAATCCTGGAGGCACAAAACCTATTAGGTAGTGCCTAAACACGAAAGGCTACAACCACCCCAAAAAATGGCTCGGAGACATCCGAAGCTCGTAATCAGAACATAAGGCCTTTATAAAAAAATTAAAAACCTGCTACAAGGTTACCCTCGGCAAAAGCATCCTCTAAAATCACTTAAGCATTTTGGGAAAACTGCCGGTCACACCGAGTTTTTAAGGCCTCGAGAAAATAAAGTTGCATCGAAGTAGAGCTCTGTTCGGACATATGAAAAACGAATGACTTATTACTACATTTGATTATATGCTAAGACATCAGAAATATTTATAAGAATAGAGATTATGAAAAGATGCTAAAAAAGTAAAGACTTGAAATTGCCAGAAAGGAAAATTTTATATATTTCGGAATGTATTTACAAAGATCAAACAAAAACGGCTTCAAAATAAACAAAAAATATACACAATACAAAAACTAAAAAAAGTTCTAAGGCATTCATGCCTGATCTTCACCGGGGCCCTACTCGTCACCAGAACCGTCGGAGCCTTCAGACCCCCCAGAACCCTCAGAGCCTTCAACACCTTCAGGCTCGGAAAGTTTCTTCCCCTCGACCTCAAGCTTTTTTGCTTCCTCAATCTCAGCCGATAGGTCGAAGCCTCGGGCGTGGATTTCTTCGAGGGTCTCTCTTCGAGATAACTGCCTCACATATTTGGCATTGGTCTTCAGGAGAGCCTCAGCTGCTTCGATATCGGCCTTGTATTGGGCCACCATCTCCTCAGCATCGGCAAGCTTGGACTTCATTATCTCGTGTTCTCTACCGAGGGCGTCCCTTTTTTCAGCCGAGCTCAGCTATGCTCAGAGATCTTCATTCAGCTGAGTCCACTTGTTAGCTTTTTCTCCTTCACCACCCGAAGTTGAACCTCTACTAATGTCCGCTTTGCCTGGGCGGTTTCCTTTTTCGAAGCCAGTAGATCCATCTTGCTCTTCCACCCATTGGCCATGGCTTGGATCTCATTAGCCACTACGACTAGTTCCTCGTTTCTAACTTCAAAGACCTTTACCTTTTTGAGCAAGTCAGCATGTTCCAACCTCAGGGCCGATGCTTCCTTCTGAGCCCTGTCCAGCTCGGCCTGAAGGTCCTTGATGACCCCGTCTTGTTGCTCATTGAGGACCTTGTATGTATCCCTTTTTTGAGCCTGCTCCTTGAGCTCAAGCTCGAGCTGATTGACCTAGACACGGTACTGGAATAAGCTTTCATGATGAAGTACCGAGGCCTGCAAAATAGTGAAAGTCGTGAGAGATATCAAAACCTAAGTAAAATTCAAAAAGACGTAATGATGCCTTACCTGATTCAGCGCCTGCTGCGCTTCATTGAAAAGGCACGGCACATCCACCTCGTTCATTTTTGCCTGGTCCTTCTCGGTCACCAGGTATCGGAGATAGCTGGCTACTCCCACAGGAGAAGATAGAACCCAAGCATCCTCCGGGATAGTAAGGATAATCGATCTCTTACAACCGGGGTCCATACTCGGAGCGAGAAACTGATTAATCAATTTTGAGCTTGAAATCGGCCCCCTAGCTTCCGAAGATGTATCCTTCTTCAGGACTTCCATGTCACCTAACCCAGAAAAATCTTCCAAAGTAGACGAGTCCACACCATCAAAGAAAGAATGAAAGGGATTGTCCACACCATGAACCCCTTTATTAGACTTCTCTTTTTCTGCTTGGGCCTCCTCAAGCATGGACTCGGTGTAGGAGGGCGTCCCCATAATTTCAATTACACGAGGCGCTTCCATCGGAGCGGAGCCGGTGTCCTGGGGGGTCCTACCCCCATCTCCATATCGGCCTCTTGAGTCTGAGGGAGTCGGCTGCCGCCTGCTCCCCAAGAGGAGTCGATCCATGGGCGATAAAAATGTCGTCTTCTTCCGACTCATCCATGAGCCGGAGAAGCGAATCAGAGTCTGGCATAGGAAGCTAGTGCTCTTCTTAGGCTTGCAAGCCACCCTCTTCTTTGGTTTCACCTTGGGGCCTAGGGAGCCCAAAGGTATTCTTTTCCTCTTCTTCTTTTCACCCGCGGCAGCCCCGGGCTGTCCTGTAACGGAGGGATCAATGGACAAGGATATGTCCTCGTCCCCTTCCAAAGGCATAAGCTCGATTGTCTTAGGCAGACCTATAATGTGAGTTAAGGACACGACAATTGCTATTTGAAGGAGACCCTTACCATGAAAATGGGCCTCCCATCAACCCTTCGAAAGCTTGTGCCATGAACACTCGAAGTATGTCATCTGTTTGCAGATGCCTTCGATCTACTCCTTAAGCCAGGGGACCGCATTTATAACTCGGTCAACAGCTGCACAACCAAAAATATGAATGATGAGAAAGAAAATGAGGAAAAATTGACATTTAAGGAAGGGCTGCACTTACGAGATGCATTCTACTTCTCGGGGAATGGCCTAAACTCGGAAGGGATCAGATTTTTGGTCCTCAACTGAATGAAGCGCCCCTGTGAGCCTCGGTCTCGATCTTCCTCAATACTCGATAAGGGAGCCTTTCTGGCCCCGCGAGTGAGCTTGATTAGTCCCTCACGGAATATTCGGGGACTGTATAGACGGAGTAGGTGGTCGATGGTGAACGGACGAGACTCGATGTTATTCACAAAGTAATGGAGGAGGATCATTATCCTCCATAGAGACGGGTGGATCTGCCTAAGGCACACCTCGTATCTCTTGCAAAAATCCAAAACAACTGGGTCTACCGGGTGCATTGTGAAGAGGTAAGTGTAAACACTTAAATATCCTTCCACGTGAGTAGTGATAGCATTCTCAGGCCCGGGGACTACTACGTCTTTGCCTTCCCATTTACAGTCCTCTCGGACCGCGAAAAGGACGTCTTCGGTAACAGAGCATATATGCCTCGATGCTCCTTCACCCGGGTCCTGTTTGGATGAGGGTTTCTCAACCTTGAAGTCATTCGCAGTTGAATAGCCCCCAGGAATAAACATTTTTAAGGGGGACTAGGGAGGCGGTTCAGCGGCAGCCACTTCAAGAGCAGACGTCTCGAGAACAACTATTTTGAGTGCAATCGCCTTAGTACCGGCTGCCGGTTGGGAAGATGAAGAGGCAGCCAGCTGAGGGACTGACTTGGAAGTTTTTGCCATTACTATCTGAGAAAGTTTAAAGATTTAAAGAAGAAGTATAGAGGTTTGAAGGAACAAGTTTGAAGGTTGACGAACAACATAAGAAGATTCAAAGAAAATCTGGGTCAGAACCTAAGAACAACTATGAGAATTTGAAGATCAAGGATGAAGATATGAATGTTTGACGGAAGTTGGTGATAGCTTTGAAGATAGAAGCTTGATCGGAAAGTGGAACAAGAACAGGGGATAGAAGCTTTTATAGGGGAAGTACGCGACACTTTGCATTCAGGGCAACCGGCCGATGATTGACACGTGTCCGAAGTCAGAACGATGCGACTAATGGAACGTTTCGACTTCTTCATCATTTTGGTTGTGACGTACAGAGGAAGGAACCGGAGAACATCTATCATTACTCATCCTTTCGTCAAACCTACTTTCTGAGAAATGAGGGGACTATTTGTATACAGATAAAATCGAGGCTAATGAGCACCCTGATTTCCGAATGGGGCAAACGTAGCAAGGACGTAATTACAAGGAATCGAAATTGAAGCCAGGAGCCTCTCGTATCAAGGCCCGAACAAAACACCTGCCCTCGGAGCCATCGAGACCATGCCCCCAGGATCCGGTTCGAGTACCAAGATCAAGAAAAGCATTACCAAATGTCCGCGCACGATTAACAAAGGGCCGTGATATCCGTGCCCAACTGGATATCTGATGCAATATAAAACGCGAAAAACAAAATAAAAGGATAGATGCAAGACGCTCATTGAACTATCAAGACAACAAGTAGGAACTAGTCTATTTACCTTCTTGATGAAGTCACGGAGTACCTATACTATACGAACAACTCTCAAGACAACGATGGTCTTGCAAACTGTTCGATCAAACAAAGGAACGAGTTCAATTTAGAAGCACACCAAAAATTGGACAAGTTCAACGCACACGAATTTGGAGCAAAGTTGCTACCAATTTTTGTATTGAATATCAAAGTTAGATGCTGAAAATAATGAAGTCTTTAGGCTTATATAGAACGAGCCTTGTCCTAAATCAACTAGGAAATAAATAACTAACAAGAAGATCATAATTTGGCTAAGTAAAAAGAATGGCCACGCAGGACCCCCAAGTAAGAGTCAATGTCTTCTATAGCAACACAATAATGCAACATAAACACAAATATACATCATCAACAAATATTTCGTCCGACACAAGATGTGTGAACGCTTGGCTCTTCTCCAAGGCTAACCAACGCCTTTTATTGTCTTATCCAACATTGATGGCATGGACGTAGCTTGATCAGGATGGCCTGCATCATTCTCCCTTTTTTGAGAAGATTTCTTCCTCGAAATTGAACCATCTTCATCTTTCAAAGTGGCACTACCTGGCAGGTCTATAACATATGCGTTGTAATTGATCTTGTGCAACACTTGGAATGAACTATCTCCTCACGACATGTTCACATATACCTGTAAAACATCATCAACAACACTAGGCAAGGGGTGAACGTTTGTAGAAACTTCATCATTAGAACTCAAGTAAACACCCTTATGAACTAGGCAAATTAACAGTTTAGAACTATCATTACCTCTCAAAATACTCACCTGGTTGCATCATGGCACAAATATTACCTGGCAGGGTCGATGTGCTAGCAGGGTTCTCGGCTTCGATTTTGGTCTCAATTGGAGCCTTAGCTCTAGCCGCCTTTTTCAGCTCATGCATGCGCTTGTAATCATTACTAACCTGTTTAGGTCTCAAGGGATTAAGTACATAACTCTTGCCCTCCAGCTTGGTCGTATAAGTGTTGGCCTTTTCATCATGATCAACACACCTGTCAAACTGCCAAGGCCTGCCTAACAGTAAATGGCACGCCTGCATAGGCACTACATCGCACAAGATTTCATCTTGATAAGCTCCCACCTTAGATTTAATAAGTGCCTGCTTACCACCTTTAACTCACCACATTCGCTTAACCACTGCAATCGATAGGGATGGCGATGTTTCATCATAGGTATATCAAGTTGAGTCACTAACATGTGGCTCATTACATTAGTGCAACTACCTGAATCAAATATCATCGAGCACATCTTTCCTTTCACCCTACATCTAGCATGAAACAAATTCTCACGCTGCACATCTCCTTCCTCCTGTACCCTCATAGTGCTCAAGTTCCTAAGTACCACTAAGAACATATTCACACCCTCATCTTCTAACTCTTCTTCGCCGCACTCAACCAATTCCGCCCCCTTATCTTCCTCAATCTCCTCTTCACTTTCTTCTTCACACACAGTACCATCATCAAGAATTAACATAGTCCTCCGTGTTGGACAATCCTTAGTGAAATATCCATAACCTTTGCATTTGTGACACTAAAAAGAAGATTCACTAGGAGAATTGAGTTGAGTCTTAGAATTACCTCCGGACCCCTTAGGTTCAACCCTAGGTGCCGCGGCTTGGGCTAGCTTCTTAGGCTCTCAGTTTTGTCTTGCTATAGGCTCTCGGGTTTGGCTTGCTGCCCCAGTGTTTGGTGTCTTCCACTCTTTGTTTCGACGTATGATGGTGGAATCGGGACCCCCTCTATGTCGAGCTACTCGGCTTTCTTTAATCATATTTTCAGCTTCAATGGCAGCTAAGAACACATCTTGAAGAGCAATGAACACATGTAGCCTCAACTGATTGGAGGTATCATTATTCAACCCATTCTTGAATCAGATGATAGCCTCTTCTTCTTCATCGTCCTCCATTTCAAGTGATAGACTAATCTTCTCAAAGTCATCATAGTATTCTTCCACGGGCTTCAACCCTTGTTTCAAATCATACAACTTCCGTAACTGCTCTTTCTTGTTCCCTGGGTTTACATACTTACAGGTCATCATTTTCTTCAATTCCACCTAGGTTATGCGTGCAGGCTGGTTATGTCTAATTCTGGATCTTTTCTGAGCCTCCCACCAAGTAGAAGCATAGGACTCGAAGGCAACAATGGCATATGTAGCCTTCTTCTCCTCAGTCATATCATTAATTTCAAATTTCCGTTCAACTTGACGTTTCCATTCTAAAAATCGGTCAGGATCGCTAGTCCCCTTCAAGGCAGGGATAGTAATCTTGACGCGGTTCAACCCACTATCTCGGACATGGTCTTGACCCCCTTGGTTTGGTAAGATTGGTTGGAAGTCCTCATAATGCTCAGCATATTCATCAAACTCATACTCTAAGTTCCTTCCACCAAAACCTCTAAGTCTCCCTCTCGGACCACGATCATAACCACGTCTTCCCATGTAGTCTCGGCCTCTATTCCGTTGCCCTACTCTCGGATTTCGCGGCCCCAAGTCATCATCTTCAAATTCTTCGAACTCGGGTTGATCATCCTCTCGGGCTGCTCTCATATCCCCGACGGGTGCTACATTTCTCCGGGCTGGCATTAATGGTGGTATGACACCCCGGGGAATCCCCATGGTCCTGACATTTTGAGCACCTCCGTCCCTCAGCTCATTTTAGCGAGCTAACTCCGCGAACTGCTCGAGTTTGACTGTGGAACCGTCACTAGTTCCTTCTCTGACATGCTTTTGATTGCTAGAGGATCTTTCAATGTTCTCCACTCGGGCGCTAATTGCCCTTTCTTCGGCCAAGAGGTCGGCCAAAGTAATGTGGGTCATAACCTTTTCTCTTTCCTTAGCCATGTACCTGCAAAAGAAACAAGACTAGAGAATGTGTTAAGGTTAGTAAAAAAATTCTCTCTCTCACTTTTGAGTGACACTCGGGTTCACTCAAATTTCGGGTAGGATTCCGCACTTGTCCTTAAAATGGCTTCCTTCCTTTCAAGTTCACAAGTTCAACAGTTTCTTCGGGGTGAGTGAATTTATGTGACTCGATAGACGGACAACTTTTTAGATGAGCACAAGAAGCCAAGAATTATCTACGAAAGCGGAAATTCTGAGTTTTAGCACGAGGTCCTACAAGCTCAAAAATTAGTAATTACTTAAGTAGGAAATTACCTAAGAATTACTAATTAGAAATAGTGTAATCAAAGAAGGAAATTCGAAATACAATAATTAAGAAAATTTTAGAGTCTTTCCCACTCTAGTTTGGAGAAGACCTATTCTCTCTCCTCCCTTCTATGGAATTTCACCCCCTTCCTTGTTCAACACAATTTCTCCCCTCCTCTCCTTGTCCATATAGACTTTCAACTCCTTGAAACTTCTCCCTTTTGGATTGGGAGTTGTTTCCTTCTTGGACTAGAATTAGGGTTTCCTAATCCTCCTCCTTCTCCCAATTCGGCCTCCCTTCACGTTTCTAGGCTCTCTTCCACGTTTTCAAGACTCCCTTCAAGAATAACAAATTAATATTCAAGAACTTCAAGAATTCTAGGAAAACTTGTTACGAACGGTTGATTATTCAAGAACCCTTTCAAGAACAACGCAAATTGCTTCAAGAACCATAATCTTATTTTCAAGAACTTCAAGATTCCCAAGATTCATGTGGACCACTTTCAAGAACAACAATTTGGTCCGTCCAAGAACTTCAAGATTAAATGTGTTCTTTCAAGATTCCAACTAGGGTTTCAAAATTTCAAGATTATCAATTTTAAACGATCAAGACTTCAAGATTTGGTTCAAGAACGTTTCTTTAACAATCAAACTTCAAGATTTCAATCTCTCGATGATTCAACAACTTCAATCAATACAAATTTTCGGTTTTTCTTCACTAGGGTTTCGGTTTTTCTCTTTTTTTTTTGGTCACGGGTTTTCTTCTTCTTCTTCTTCTTCTTTTCTTAATAAAAAACGAAATTAATGAAAGAACCTAAAAACTAAGGCACGAAGAACAGGATTGGGATTGTAGAAACAAACTCGTTTCAAGTTTTGATACCAACTGATGCAATATAAAATGCGGAAAACAAGATAAAAGGATAGAAACAAGACGCTCAATGAACTATCAAGACAACAAGTAGGAACTAATCTACTTACCTTTTTGATGAAGTCACGGAGTACTATTCTTTACGAACAACCCTCAAGATAACGATGGTCTTGCAAACTGTTCGATCAAACAAAGGAACGAGTTCAATTTGGAATCACACCAAAAATTGGACAAGTTCAAAGCACACGAGTTTGGAGCAAAGTTACTGCCGATTTTTATATTGAATATCAAAATTAGGTGCTGAAAATAATGAAGTCTTTAGGCTTATATAGAATGAGCCTTGTCCTAAATCAACTAGGAACAAATAACTAACAAAAAGGCCACAATTTGGCTAAGTCAAAAGAATGGCTATGCAGGATCCCCAAGTAAGAGTCAATGTCTTCCATAGGAACACAATAATACAACATAAACACAAATGTACATCATCAACAAATATTTCGTCCAACACAAGATGTGTGAACGCTTGGCTTTTCTCCAAGGCTAACCAACGCCTTTTATTATCTTATCCAACATTGATGGCATGAATGTAGCTTGATCAGGTTGGCCTGTATCAATATCACAGCATGAATCTCGGCCCGTATCGGCACCAAATCAGTGATTAGCAAAAAGGAAGATTTTTACCTTTCTTAGAATTGTACTTAGGGTAAAACTCCCCTACTATATAAAGGGAAAGCTTATTATTCAATAGACACACTGTAACACACATATCAAGGCAATATACATTTATTTTATTTGCTCCTAGAAGTGATTCAAAGTCCTTAATTTTGCTCATAGTTCATCAAAAGTGTTTGGCTCCGAACCGAAGGCAGGCTAATTGTTAAGCTCATACCGATCTCGAACTCAATACTACTACTGGTTTGACTGTTTATTCTATCTTTAATTTGCTCATCTTAACTTTATTAATAACTTGTATTGAATTAGTCCACATATCCTTAAAATCGCGTATAAATTCAATTGTTATCCATTTTTAAGAGTAAAGACCCTTAAAAGTAAATCTTATATTGGACAAAATTATAATTGAATTATTTCCCTAATTTTTATGACATTGAAATAACTAAACTTTTATTATTAAATATTCCTTATTTAAGACTCCAGCTGACTGCAGTTGATATTGGAAGAAAATTAACTCTTTGAAGGAGGACATGTATGGGTGGGATGAACAAGGAGTATACAATCTGAGTAGGGGTGGTGGCTATCCAATAACTAGGAGTTACATTGCATTATTAGGGGGAATGCAAAGTCTGCATATAGCATATCTGATATGGATCAGGGTAGCACAACCAAAACACAGATTTTTTCTGCGTCTTGGAGCTCAAAGGTGACTGCTTACAGAGGAGAGGTTGGTGAAGTTGCAGATTCAAGTAGAAAGTATGTACTGTTGTTTATGCGAAGAAAAAACAACTGAAAACAATCAACATCTATTTGTGGAATGCAATTGGATAAAAAATGCTCGTGTTGAGGTGCTGCGGTGGCTTGGTGTACAACTGCAACAAGGGGACTAGCGAGCACAATGGACACATTAAAAAGAAGCGACGGAAACAGTTAAAGAAAGAAGTGGTTGCAGCTACAATGAGAGTTGTTTTCTATCATACATGGAAGGCAAAAAATTAAAAGATCTTTAAAGGAATAAGTGTAAATATTGCAGAGGCTATGGAGCAGATAAAGAAGGAAACATTAGTTAGATTAAATGATATACATATGTCAAAGAAGGCAAGTAGATGTAGAGATTTCTTGAGGAATATATGTATAAACTTGTGCTGAGACTGAACATTCATAGTACCTTTATGAGAAGGTGATTATGATGTAAAGTGCTCTATAAGTGTAATCATTTGGTTGATCACCCATAATATTCACAATGATACCAAAAAATTATTACTTATTTGAAGTCCTAATATATAAGACTTTAAGAACCATTAAATTTTTTTCTTATATACATATTTAACCTATTTCAACTATGTAACGTTAATTCATTACATTTAATTTTACTACTATATATGAAGTTTGAAGGCTACTATAAATATACCACCCTCAAGTATAACAGTTGTAGAATCAAATTTATGCTACATCACGTACTAATAGATGTAGAATCAACAAGAACTTGAGTAGAACACAGAATTTATACAACAATAAAAGATCCAAAGGCTCATTTAATTTTATTTTCGTCATCTTCTCGACTATGACATGTTTCTAATATTTTATTTTTTATAATTCTGTTTTTTTCAGACAAATTTATTCTCAATACATAGTTCATCAGTTTTTATGTAGATAAGAAAGTCGGAATTAAAGTATATATATATTTAGATACTTTAATTTATATCTTATAACTCAAACAAATGGTTTTAGAATTAAAATATAATAGAAATATCACTATTACAATACTGAATGCCACGATTGAAAAATATCTCTCTGACTACAAAATCAATTCATACTACTATTGTTCGTGTTATGATATGATTTGAATGGAGTTGTACGAATAGATAACTCTTATGTACGATTAGCTAGGACGAATTTATTTTCCTCTTTATAGGAATAGAGGTCCGTTGAACTGAAGAGCAGCATTTTTCTTTTTGGTCATTTTTTCTTTGTGGTTATTAAAAATAAAGTTTATGCAAAGTTTAAGCTATGCAAACCAACACCCTACGTTTTAGAATCTGTTCTGCTATTCTTCATTCAAATGAGCATTATTGAATAATTATAATCTAACTCTTGTAGTCATTTGCTTAGAAAAGATTACCTCTTTAATTTATTTTGCTGATGACTTATGAGGATTGACATTTAAGTGTTAACTAAGATCTTTTAAAAGTCTTTCAAATTTCTTGAATTGAAGCAGAATGTTACCTCAGACAATCAATTTAAAATGCAACCATCTTTGTCTAGAAGCTAATCAAGTTGACTTCTTAGGAATGGACAGTGATGAGCTAATCTGAAAGAGAAAGATACACAAGAAAATTCTCAAATCTCTTTTGAGAAAATATTGCTAAGTCAAACTAAATACTACATTCCACTTTATGTGAAAATTATCATAAATTTTAAGAAAGAAAAGAAAACTTATAATATTTATGATCTGAAAGATCTGAAACAAGTTATAAATATGTATATGACTATAAAAAGTTCTTGTTAAAAGTAAAATTGTAAGTTGTAAATGATTTCAAAATTTATAAACTTATCATTTTTCTGAACGAATTAAAAAAAGTGTTGCCAAGTGAAACGGAGGGAATAGAAAAAAGAAGGCAAAGGAGCGAAGACCCAAAAGGCAGATAATAGATGAATGGATAAGGTCGTCTATTTTGTCCTACAAGTGGGGGTTATTCGGATATATGTTGGAGAGGCTCTCAGCCTAAGAGACAGTTGACCCTCGGAAAATATTTGTTCGTATTTAATGTTAACACTAAATCAAATAATTTAATTTTAATACTTAAAAATTAAAATGAGAATATATAAACTTGATCATTATAAGTTATGATAATATATATATATATATATATATATATATATATATATATATTTTTATTTTTTTTAAATAATAAATAACTTGTATTTATTGATTTGATATAAAATACCAGACGCAAGTAACAACCTTTTTTTTGCAGTTGACCCTATTTGAGTGGTTCAATTCTTTCCTTTGAGCAAAAAAATACCAAAATATACCAAGGCTTATATAAGACGCAGATATGATATACTCAATTCTTGTGTTCTTGAGTATATTTCTCCTTTGAAGAATCTTTGCTAGCTTGGAAAGCATAGAATATTTCCAAAATTTGATTTTGTGAAGAGCGACATAAGCATGTGATCTCAATGTCCAAAACTCTCTTCCTTCCCTCATTTTTGCTTTCCTGGAGAATCATTGCATTCAAAGGAATACTTTAATTATTCTCTCGGGCTTGGAGGATATTTTATTTCCAAACTCTAAAAGTTCTAATCCAGAAGCACATGAGTCTCTTAGTTTCCATTTTCCTCTTTGTATTGTATGCTCTAACCCAAAAGTATTTTGTTCCTTTTGGATATATAGAGCAGAGTTACGCATGAAGTCATAGTGGAACGTGGACATGTAAGGCTACTATCCTCGTTGCTTCATCTCTGGGGCCCACAGTAACTATAAGAGCCAGATCTAATTTATATTCAATTGGTTCGACTAATTTAAAATTAGATATTACATAGATGAAAATTAATAAATATTAAATTTTAAATTCATAATCTCAAACGTATTTAAATTAAATACGTCTTTGTTAATGCATGTCGTATATCGTATTGTCCTTTATATCCAAGAAAAAATGGTAGCCAGAAAGAGTTGGTATCACCTAGATTAGCTTTGTTTTGAGAGGTCAGGCTTATACCCCTCTATCTTCCTTTTGACTTATCAATCAATCTTTCCAATCTCAATTGAACCAGAATTTAAGAGCCCGCTTGAATATAAGAATTTTTTCATTTTTTTAAAAAATTTCACTTTTTTTCAAAATTAGTATTTGGTATGAAATTTTTAATTTTCACTTGAAGATGAATTTTAGAATTTTTCGAAAATATAAAAAACTTCAAAAAACCGTTTTTCAAAATTTTCACTCAGTCACTCATAAGACTTCAAAAACAACCCAAAATTATATTCATGTCCAAACACAACTTTAATTTTCAACTACCATTTTTACTTGAAATTCTTTTTTATTTTTTTTAAAATTTTACAATTCTTATGTCCAAACGCCCACTAAGTAAGAAAGATAATCAAAATTTTATAGTGTATGTGGCTATGATAAAATAATTACTACCAGGGAACTTTAGATTAGTGCCTTAAAAAAAACAAGAACGCATCTAAAGAATTTTCTTTTTCTTTTTGAGAAATATCATTGCTAAATCATACATCAATTAACAAATAACTCAGTAACAGAAAAATATACTATTTAAGAACATTTCTTAAAATTGGGAAGAAACATCTATATAATTTTTTTTTTTAATTTAAAAAGGCATACATCACGCAGGTATAACTAAATCCTGAGACATCTTTCTCCAATATTATAATCGATATATTTCGAATTATTATCAAATCATTAAGAGCTCTCCAATCCCCCTAATTTAGTGATCCGAAGAAAATTAGTCTTCATATTTTGATATGTTCTTTGAGTCTTCTAACCCTTAAGACCTGACGGCGGTAGAATTCGTAGCAAAGAAGGTAGAGTACTATCTTCAATTAACATTTTGATACGATGGAAAATATTTTATTATAAATTTTTGAATGTTCTCGATCTATTCTTTTTATAAATTTCTATATTTAAAATAATCTAGCAATATTTTTATTTATAATAGTACGGAAACTATTTTAATAAGAAATATGAAAATTTATTCTTATATAATTCTGACTACAAATTCTAGTTAGACATGAATTAAATAAACTAAATCCTAAATAATTAAGATTTTTAACTACAATTTTGAATTAGTTTTCCAACATTCTCCCGTAATTTAATGTTGTATACGACTTTTGTTATATTGGAGCATTTCTCTCCAATCTTCTACTTTTGTTGAAGCACTTGTTTCCAATTCCCGTTGATGCACTTTCTCACCAACACCCAATTTTGTTGAAGCACATGTCTTCAACTCCCGTTGATGCACTTGTCACCAACACTTAATTTTGTTGAAGCACTTGTCTCCAACTATTATCGATGCACTTTGTCACCAACTACCAATTTTGTTGAAGCACCTGTCTTCAACTTCCGTTGATACACTTTGTCATCAACTCCCAATTTTGTTGAATCACTTGTAATCAACGTCCAATTTTTGTTTAACCTCTCTCTAACTTTTAGAGAAAAATTTCTTCCTCTTGTATAGAATTGCTTGCACCTCTTTGATACTTGTAATATTGTAATTCTTTTTATCAATCCTTCTCAGCATGATTATTTGTTATGCATATATTATTGGCCCATCGTTTGCCAACATACTCAATGGTCAGACGGCCGATACATATTGGCTAGCGTCGTTCGCCGGCAACAGAAGTTACTTGATTCTCTCCCAAAATTGTAAAAGTTCTTATATCAAATGAAGAAAAATATTTTATTATAGATTTCTGAATGTTCTCGATTTACAGGTCTTACAAATCTTTACACTTAAAATAATCTAGCAATATTCTTATTTATAATAATAAGAAACTATTTCAACTAAAAATTTTATTTAGACTTGAATTAAATAAATTAAATCTCAAATAATTAAGGTTTCCTACTACAACTTTAAATTAGTTTTCCAACACGATAGAATGATAAACACTTTGCATTTATAATTCTAAGTTAGTTTACATAATGAATGAGATAGAGATTCATGAAACGTTCGTTAGAAGAATATAAAGGCACCAAAGAAATAAAAAATAATCAAATGATAGCATAATAAGAGAAGGAAACTAAAAGTACGAAATTTATCATCGGTGCACTAGGTTCAAATGCTTAATAGAGTATTGATGTTTATACAGTATAATGCAGTTAGTAAGTCTAACAATAATTAAAATTTTTACTAGAAAACCTGGAACACCAGGATAATTACGATTTAATCTGACTCTGTTTAGTGGGGTGATATTCTTTCATCCTTATGATTTGTCCATTTTTGAGATATTCTTTAGAGCAGTAACATAGATAAACAAAGGGAAGCAATAGATAATATTTTATATACAGAAATTTTTCTTGTGGGTTTAGCAATATCATTTGTCAATTCCTCCTAGTTATCATGACTGTACAACATAAGATAACAAAAAAAAAAAAAAAAAATTGAAATGTAATGATTTCCAAGACAATGATTCTAGGAGGTCCACTTAATAAGTTCCATGTTTAGATTTTGATTTTCACAACTCACTAAATATCATTTTAACGTTGACCTCATTCATTCACCAACAAATTGTGATCAGAGGAACAGATATACATTTGATAGTTATTTATAGGGGTGTGCATAGATCGAATTGGTTTGGCTTTTATCAAAATTGAATTAAATTAATTATACCGGTTTGGATTGGTTCGGTTTTGCGTGTATTTCGGATTTTTTGTTACTTAAATATTATTTTAATCTTATTTTGTCAAATTTTTGATTAGTAAATATATGTTTAGTATAAATATAAAAAATTGACAAATATATGATCTATTAAAATATTCTTATGGGAGAATTTTCTTAGTAACACATAATAGTTATTTTTTTAGTCGTCTGACAATAATTTTTCGTTAATGTACACTTTCAAAGTGAACCGAATTTAGTAATTAAACATAAAAGTCAATATGATACCTAAATAATACCAATCACTTCACATCCAAAAATGAGTTAAGAATTTAATAGATCTTAACTTATAATATGAATATGGAAGAACAAAGAGATTGACGCATTTCATTAACACTTGATGAGAAAGTAATTATACAACCCATTATTTAAGGTTAATAAATATGGAGCACTTCATATACTATTAAATATTATATCCCGCAAGATAATCCCAAATATTTCTAGATATTTTTTAAATAAAATTCTATATGAAATCTTAAAAGTATATATAAAAGATATATATCTATATTGGTTTGGTTCGGAATTTTGTTACTCAATACAAAATTAAATAAAACCAAACTTAATCGGGTTTTTTAATCAATTTGGTTTAATTTTTTGATCTGATATTATTTTTCGATTCGATTTGTACACNAAAAAAAAAAAAAAAAAAAAAAAGCACCTCCCAACAATTTTTCTCTTTCAAATGTAACTTTTTTTTGTTATTGTCAATCAATCATCAATCAACTACATTTCCATCTAAAATCAGTTTGGATTGATTATATAACTATTTATTCCATTTCACTTTATTAAACAAGGTGTTTCCAAATTGCACACATATTCTTGCAAAGAGAACATTTTAACTCCAACTATGGGTGTACATAGACAGGGTTGATTCGATTTTTATCAAAACCAAACCAAATCCATTATAACTGTTTGGATTGATTCGGTTTTGTCAGGTTTTTCGGGTTTTTTGGATTTTTTGTTACTTTGTTACTTTGTCAAATTTTTGATAAGTAAATATATATTTAGTAAAAATATAAAAAATTGACAAATATATGATCTATTAAAATATTCTTATGGGAGAATTTTCTTAGTAACACATAATAGTTATTTTTTTAGTCGTCTGACAATAATTTTTCGTTAATGTACACTTTCAAAGTGAACCGAATTTAGTAATTAAACATAAAAGTCAATATGATACCTAAATAATACCAATCACTTCACATCCAAAAATGAGTTAAGAATTTAATAGATCTTAACTTATAATATGAATATGGAAGAACAAAGAGATTGACGCATTTCATTAACACTTGATGAGAAAGTAATTATACAACCCATTATTTAAGGTTAATAAATATGGAGCACTTCATATACTATTAAATATTATATCCCGCAAGATAATCCCAAATATTTCTAGATATTTTTTAAATAAAATTCTATATGAAATCTTAAAAGTATATATAAAAGATATATATCTATATTGGTTTGGTTCGGAATTTTGTTACTCAATACAAAATTAAATAAAACCAAACTTAATCGGGTTTTTTAATCAATTTGGTTTAATTTTTTGATCTGATATTATTTTTCGATTCGATTTGTACACTCCTAGTGACTCAATCTAAGGAGATCTTGATCCTCTATTTCCTTTGTTCTATTTAGTGAAATATCACCACCTAGTACATAATTAGTTGTTAGAGAAAGAGAATAAGGTCAAAAACTCAAGAATCAGCTCGAAAAGAAATATTTGTTGATAGGGTTTGTCTACTTTCAAAAATAAAAGGATAAGAAATAACATTTAAATAATAAGCAATACGATCAAGTAAAAGTCAAAGCTTATCTGCTGTGGCAATGATTCCAACAGTGTCTTCGGTTGAACACATCCATAAAAGCAAACAAAATCAATAATTGATCAAGTGCCATAAAGAAAGATATGATCTCTCGAAGTATCTTATGGATTAGATTAGGGATAATAGGGATATATGAAGAAAACAAATCCTCTAATATTACTAAATATTAAATGGAGGACGCCGCCTTGCTTTAATTAGAGATTAAGGCAAATAATATTTAAGGAAGATATGCTTTAATTATCTTATGTGTTAGCTTAAATTTAGAGATTTAGATACCGTGATAACGCGATTTGGATCTTCCCCTATTCTAAATTCTATGTAAACTTAAGCAAGTCTAACAACAAAGAAAGGCTAATTCACCTAACTATAAATGATTAGAAAAAAGAGAGCTAAAACTATAGTAGAACTCTTAACATGCATGGTAAGGTTGTAATGTTGAATTCTCAACTGATCTTTTTCATTTTTCGACGAATATTATCTTCGCAGCGTCACGAAAAGTAACAGAAGCTTATATCAGTAGCAATAACGTCAACAACAATAATAATACAATAATGAAAGCAGGGGTGAAGCTATGTTGGCCCAATAGTGGTCAACTGACCACTCTTCGCCGAAAATTTATATTATGTATAAGGTAAAATTACTTGTTATTGATTAAAAATAGACTTTGAATACTCTTGCATAGTCCACTGACAAAAGGTGTTATGCCTTATTGAATTTTCTGACTTCGCCACTGAATGAAAGGATTAAAATTAAAACAATAAGTAGAAAAGGTGGTGGATGATTTATAGTGGACTGAACGGGGTACTTTGGAGCCCAAGTCCAAACAAATTATGAAGCACAAAGCAATTTATTTGTTGTGTTAATGTGTTTCTGTTGATAGATAACGTCTTAGCTGCATATTTACGATCCGGGGCTTATGCTTTTCCTTTTCTTTTTTCTTCTTCAATTTTTCCTACTATACTACTTTGAGAAACTATCCAATTTGACCAAAGATACTACCAACATTATTAGTCAATTCATACAATACTATCGATATTAGCCGAATACTCATAAAATGCTATCAAATTTGGCCCTAAAGACCCTCATTGCTCCTTCTCTGCTTCGTTTTGTGCTTCTCCATGCCTCTTGATGACTTTTGGTATAATCCCTGCTCCTTGTGATGTGCAATGTTGATTGGTAACGTTCTTTCACACTTCTTTGTATGCAATGCATCATCGGCATAAAGTACACGAATAAGACATCAGCAATTGGATGTAACTTGATTTGGACAACGATTTTATAACTTCCAACACAAAATACCTAATTTATGCCTTGAAGTTTTTGTATTGGTGAAGACTTTTCATTGAAATTAAACCTCAATCTCTGAAAACTTTGAGTAAAATTCCATTGGAAGCCATTCAAATTTTCTTAAGCTTGAGTTTAAAATTTTAGATTTTTGAAATTAGAATTTATTTCGAGTAGATGTTATTGGAGTAGATTAAGTACATCTTAACAAGTTTGATCTCAATTTTGTGATGATTTAGGAAAGATTTGAGATGGTTTGAATTGAAAATTTAAAGTATAAAATGAACATAGAAGAAGATGAGATGTTTTGATGCAGGACAACCTGATCAAGCTACGTTCATGCCATCAATGTTGGATAAGACAAGACAAGGCGTTGGATAGTCTTGGAGAAGAGCCAAGCGTCCATAAATCTTGCTATGGACGAATCTTGTGTTGAAGATGTACATTTGTGTTTATGTTGTATTATTGTGTTGCTGTAGAAGACATTAATTCTTACTTGTTTTGGAGTCCTGCGTGACTATTCTTTAAATTAGACAAATTGTGGCCTTTTTGTTAATTAGTTGTTTCCTAATTGATTTAGGTTACTAGTTATTCTTTTCCTATTTGAGTTAGGTAAAGGCTCATTCTATATAAGCCTAAACACTTCATTATTTTGACACCTTTTTGACATTATTTTCAATAAAAAACGGCAGCAACGTTGCTCCCAAAAATCGTGTGAATTAACTTGTCCAATTTTAGTGTGATTCAAAATTGAACTTGTTCCTTTGTTTGATCGAACAATTTGCAAGATCATCGTTATCTTGAGGGTCGTTCATATAGCATAGGTACTCCTTGATTTCATCAAGAAGGTAAGTAGACTAGTTCCTACTTGTTGTCTTGATAATTCATAGAGCGTTTTGCTTCTATCCTTTGTTTTCTTATTTTCGCATTTTATATTGCATCAGTTGGTATCAGAGCTTGGAACGGGTTTGTTTCTACAATCCCAATCCTGTTCTTCGTGCCTTAGTTTTAGGTTCTAATTCTTAAATTTCGTTTTTGAGAAAAAAAAAAAGAAAAAAAAAACGTGACAAAAAAAAAGAAGAAAGAAAAACCGAAAATTTGTGTTGTTGAAGTTGTTGAATCATCTAGGGATTAAAGTCTTGAAGATTGATTGATAAAGAAACGTTCTTGAACCAAATCTTGAAGTTCTTGATCGTTAGAAACTGATAATCTTGAAATCTTGAAACTCTAGTTGAAAATTCTTGAAGGTGCACGATTAAATCTTAAAAATCTTGAAGTTCTTGGAGTTAAAATTGAAGTTCTTGAAGAGTTTTACGTTGTTCTTGAAGAGGTTCTTGAATCCTCAAACGTTCTTAACAAGATTGCCTTGAATTCTTGAAGTTCTT
>MCJB01048576.1:0-46595 GCA_002018475.1 Nicotiana obtusifolia | reverse complement strand
AGATACATATATATAATGCATGCTCGACTCATGAAAATATGTTCTAAGCCTTTTGGAGTGACGTAAGGTTGGTATCCTCTGTACACGTTATTAGGACTAACTCTTCACTATGAACCTTATAAGAATCAGGAAGTACCAAAAACATTGATAACATAAGAACAAGAGAAGCAACATCAACGTCAACCGTTCCATAAGAGGGGAAACAATGTAAGTACTGCTAGCTTCTAAGAGTAGAGTTTCTTTAGAAGCTCGTTCATTACATGATGTACAATCAGAGTCGTGCAAAAGAAGGAAAGGGATAGCCTCACATACCTTGTATATACTGCCCCAATCTCAAGCTATGAAACTGTCACAACTCCTTAGTCTGCAATAAGAGAAACGATACTATCGTTATCATTTAAGCGTCATAACTATTATGTATCGACCACAACCTATTTTACGATGAAACGGACAGCACCTCCCCTATATATATGACTTCACAAAATTCAAAACAATCACCAAACAGCCCAAACAACATCAATAATAATCATATTGAGCCTCCCAAAACAGTCCACGCACCAGCTAATCACTTCATACATACGATGGCCACCGTAATCGTGTCAAACGACCCGGAAATGTTACGAAGAACTATCAGCCCACAACCCTAAATCTATATGGTGTCTTTCCACACCCTTGTTCCTCCAAAACTCCACAAAACAGTAGTAGAACACGCAGCACAACAGCAACACAAAACAGTCCGCTACAAGTGAATAACTCAAACTCAAGGCTTCCGATCACCGTCCCGTGAGTTCTTACATGTATAGAACGAATTACCATGAATTCACAGGAGAAAAAATGTAAGAAAGAGAGCAGTAAACTTACCTTACTTGTTGGATAACTCAGCCCTTTCCTTGGTTCTTCAAACTCTAGGTTTCACCCCCAATTAGAACTTGAAAGAGAAGGAAAATCGATAAGGGTTTGTGTGGGATTTTTGGGGAGGGGTTGCAGGGGTTCAATTTGGTTTTGAAGATCTGAAATAAGGGTGAAATAACTGAGTTTATAACCCCTTAAAATTCTTCTCCTGACCGACTTTGGGACTTTTAATTTTGTCCTCTAATTTTGGCAAGTAGGTGATGCACCTACTTGTCACCTACCAATCTGCGCAGGTCTGCGGAAATACAATTATCTCTATACTCCGAGATCGTATTGACAAACGGTTTAATGTGTTGGAAACTAGACTCATAGATCTTTAATTTGGTAGGTAGATATCCCCGTAATTCCTTGCAAATTGGGAGAAAAGCTTAGAAATATTTGACCTAATGTTTAAGTAAAATTATGAACCTAAGTTGCGACAACTTTTGTCGACTTTTGTTTCATAACTCGTTTGACTTCAAGACTTATGATACGGATATTATATGATTCATATACCTTAAAAAAGACCTCTTGAGTGTATTAAGCACCTCTAGGTTTACCCGAAAATATGAGTTACAACATCCTTGATTCGTTTAACTCCTAATACTTGTTAATCACCCTTGTACACCCTTATATCGCTTAAGACCAATAGGATTAACTTCTTATCATATCAAAGATAATTACTTCTTGGATTTATGTTAAATAACATATGGCATGAACTAACACGTGTGGAAATGGGTTGTAGCACAGAACTGCCTCAAGACTGCCGAATTTTACTTTTCAAGGTCTTTCAATTGGAACTGTCGTTCAAGAGTGAGTGATCTCACTGGGCACCACCTACAAAAACTTGTGAAGGAAGCCTGACTAACGAACTGGTCCTCCCAGACCTCTTTCTTCTTCGACCGCTTAAGGTCGGCAACTGTAGTATCTCCCACTGGGCCATCATCCGGAATATCATCAAATGTAGCCGCTGGTGCCTCAGGGACAGGTGTAGAGGAGGGCTCAGAAGCCTGACTGGCACTCTCCGAACCCTCGGAGGTGCTATATGATGTGGAAGGCTCGTCCCGGAGCTGATACCTCCCCGGTGGCTTTGATTGGACAGCTGGCTGCTCTTGAACTGAGTTGCCCTCCGATGCTTCTCTAGATGGGGCATAAAAACTGGATTTGGAGGGCTCCACATTTCTTTCTTGGCCCACTGTAGCCTTCTTTGTGATTATCTTTTGGAAGACGAGGGGTAAAGTAATTTTTTCCTCGGCCTCTGGAAGGTTCACCCCTCCCCTGTGAAGTATCTCCTCGGCCTCGAGATCTAACCATTTTTTGTAACAAGCACAATGGATGTCAGTTGTAATTAAGTGTAACATACAAGAACACACCAGAGAGACAGTGAACACACAGTGTAAAACATGTTTGCAGGGTAGGGGAGTGCGGTCCGCATAATTCGGCCGAAGGTAGGGCATTGTGGACCACACAATTTGATCTTGCGGCCGCAAAACTGAATCTGCGATCCGCACAATTATTAGTGCGACCTCAGACTTGGAATGCAGTCTGCACTTTTATCATTGCAGCCGCAGCTCAGATACCCCAAAATGCCAACTCTCTAATGACAGAGAGTGGGCTGTTTTGCGGCTGCAATCACTTTTCTACGGCCTCGATGGGATTTCTACGGTCCGCACAATTTTCATCGCGACCGCAAAATGAGTCTTGACTAATGTACCCTAATCTCAACTTCTGTGGACCATACAATTTGCAGTGCGACCGCAGATTTTTGTTGCGGACCACAGATTTTGATGCACGGTCGTACTTTCGCCATTTCTATGACAAACCAACTTCAGAGAGTTTGCATTTTTCCCTTTCAATTTGTGCGCTCCGCACTGTAATTGTGCGACCGCAGTTCCCTTTTGCTGTAGCAATCATAATTGTGTTGTCCGCACAATGTACATGCGGTCCGTACTTCTTTCCATACTTAGCCAATTACAAAAATAACGCTTATCTACAAAAGAAGAAAAGTAAAAAAAAAAAGAAACATGGGTTGCCTCCCAAGAAGCTCCTGACTTAACGTCGTGGCACTACGCAAATTACCATCATTTGAAATGAATAACTGCCACCACGTGGCCATCATCAACCTTTTTCAAATAATGCTTCACCCGGTGACCATTGACTCAGAATACCTCATCATTTTTGTTCTTCAAGTCCAAAGCACCAAAAGGTGTCACACTCAAAATTTCAAAGGTACTACTCCACTTAGATTTCAACTTTCCGGAAAACATCTTCAACCGTGAGTTGAACAACAAAATAAGATCCCCAACCTTGAACTCCTTGTTCCAAATATATTTGTCATGCACTTCATATTCTCTTTTTACAAAGATGAACTTGCATATGCATAGTACCAGAACTCATCCAATTCATTCAAATGTTCAACCCGCAAGTTAGCGGCTTTATCCCAATCAAGATTCAACTTCTTTAAAGCCCACATGGCTTTGTGCTCAAGTTCTACCGGAAAATGACAAGCTTTGCCAAACACCAACCAATATGGAGACATCCTGATAGGAGTTTTGAAAGCAGTCTGATAAGCCCATAGTGCATCATCAAGCTTCTTTGACCAATCCGTCCGGTTAGCATTCACTGTTTTGGACAAGATACTTTTTATATCCCGGTTGGAAACTTCCACTTGACCAGTCGTAACTTTATGAGTGACTCCATACTTGCCAAGCAAAGTGTCAAAAGCCTTTTTGCAAAAATGTGATCCCCCATCGCTTATGATAGCCCGCGGAGTACCAAATCTTGTGAAAATATTCTTCTTCAAGAATGCCACCACACTTCTCGCTTCATTGTTGGGTAGAGAAATGGCCTCAACCCATTTAGACACATAATCAACCGCGACCAAGATGTAGGTGTTTCCACAAGAACTCACAAACGGACCCATGAAGTCAATACCCCACACATCAAAGATATCAATCTCCAAAATGATACTGAGAGGCATTTTATTCTTCTTCGAGATTCCACCGGCCCGTTGGCATTCATCAAATCTTTTAACCATATCATTTGCATCTTTGTAAAGAGTGGGCCAATAGAAACCGTAACTTAGCACTTTGGTCGTCATTCTTGCTCCGCCATGGTGACCACCATAAGGCGAAGAATGGCAAGCCTCAAGAATAAAATTTTGCTCTTCATCCGGTATACATCTTCTAATTACCCAATATATACAAATCCAAAAAAAGGTATGGCTCATCCCAGTAATAATCTTTGACAATCCCGTTTGAGCTTCTTCTTTTGATTTGAAGAGAAATCATCCGGAATGATTCACACACAAGAAAGTTTGCTAGATCCGCAAACCATGCACCTCCTTGATTGAAATAGCCAAGAGTTGCTCGTCGAGGAAGGAGTCATTGATTTCAAGGCCATCATGCGGCCTCCCTTTCTCCTCCAAACGAGACAAGTGGTCTGACACTTGATTTTCACTCCTTTTTTAATCTTGGATGTCAATATCAAACTCTTGCAATAATAGCACCCATCTCATCAATCGAGCTTTTGAATCTTTCTTGCTCATAAGATAGAGAAGTGCCGCATGATCCATATGAACAATAACCTTTGCACCTATCAAGTATGGGCGGAACTTCTCAATTGCAAAAACAATGGCAAGGAGCTCTTTCTCTGTACCGGTGCAATTGAATTAGGCATCATTCATGGTCTTACTAGCATAGTAGACCGGATGAAAAACCTTGTTGATGCATTGCCCCAAAACTGCTCCAACCGCTACATTACTAGCATCGTACATGAGCTCAAAAGGAATACTCCAATTAGGAGCAGTGATAATGGGAGTGGTTTTCAACTTGAGCTTTAGGAATTCAAAGGCTCTCATGCAATCATCATTGAAGCGAAACTTAGCATCTTTCTTTAAGAGCTTGCACAATGGATTCACCACTTTAGAAAAATCCTTTATGAAGCGCCGATAGAACCCCGTGTGACCCAAAAAACTTCGCACGCCTTTCACCGAAGTTGGAGGTGGATGTTTAGAAATCACCTCTATCTTCGCCTTGACGACCTCTATGCCATTCTTTAAAATCTTGTGGCCAAGGACAATGCCTTCCTCGACCATGAAATGGCATTTCTCCCAATTTAACACCAAGTTTGTTTCTTTACACCTTGCCAGTACTCTATCCAAATTTGCCAAACAATCATCAAAGGGATACCAGACTACCGAGAATCCATGAAGACTTCAAGGTAGTCCTCTACCATATCCGTAAAGATCGCCATCATACACCATTGAAAAGTCGCTGGTGCATTGCATAAGCCAAATGGCATCCGCTTGAAAGCGAAAGTTCCATAGGGACATGTGAAAGTTGTTTTCTCTTGATCTTCCGGAGCAATAAGGATTTGGTTGTAACCTGAATATCCATCTAGAAAGCAATAGAAAGCACGGCCGGCAATCAAGAATTTGGTCAAGGAAGGAAAGTGGAAAATGGTCTTTCCTCGTGACTTTGCGATAGTCCATACACACTCTCCACCGGGTCACCATTCTTGTGGGAATCAACTCATTCTTGTCATTGGTAACCACTATTATTCCCCCCCCCCCTTCTTTGGGACACATTGCACCGGAGAAGTCCACGAACTGTCGGAAATGGGATTAACCCCGGCTTCTAACCACTTGATGATCTCCTTTTTGACCATGTCTTGCATGGCTTTATTGAGTCTCCTTTGATGTTTAATGGATGGTTTGGCATCTTCCTCCAAGTTAATCTTGTGCATGCAAAATGCGGGGCTTATCCCCTGAATATCTGCCAAAGTCCACCCAATAGCTTTCTTCATCTTGTGGAGCACCGCCAATGTAGAGTCAACCTGCACGTTAGTCAAACAAGAGGAAAGAATAATTGGTAAAGTAGAACAAGGTCCAAGAAATTCATACCTAAGATGTGGAGGCAATGGCTTCAACTCCAAAGTAGGAGACTCTTCAAATAAAGGCTTTGTAGGAGGAGTTTTCCTATTTTCAAGATCCAAGGAAAGTTTTTAGGGTGCATAGTTGTACGACCTCATTCCTTGCAAAGAATTCACACATTCCATGAAGCCATCCATCTCGTCATCATCAAAGCTGAGCAAGACGGCCTCCAACATATCACCTACATTAATCGTGGCACTTGTATCATCAATAATCACATCGGTCACCAAGTCCACGAAAAAACACACTTCATTGCTATTCGGTTGCCGCATAGATTTGCGCACGTGGAACACCACCTTTTCATCACCCACCCGGAAAGTGAGTTCTCCCGCTTCCATATCAACAAGATCCTTCCCCGTAGCAAGGAAAGGTCTTCCAATAATAATCGGCACCTCATAGTCCACTTCACAATCAAGAATAACAAAATTCGCCGGGAGAATGAACTTATTAACACGAAGCAATACATCTTCAATCACTCCCAATAGTCTCTTTATTGTATGATCGACCATTTGTAATCTCATAGATATGGGTCTTGGTTGCCAAATTCCCAAGGTCTTGAAAACTCAATAGGACATCAAATTGATACTCGCCCCAAGATCACAAAGAGCTTTGGCAAACTCGGCACTTTCAATGGTATAAGGGATTGTGGAAGCACCGGGATTTTCCAATTTAGGAGCCATCGAATGCATAATTGCACTCACTTGATGAGTGACTTTGATAGTTTCAAAATTCATCGACCGCTTTTTTGTCATCAAATCCTTCATAAACTTTGCATAACCGGCATTTACTCTAAGGCTTCAACTAATGGCACATTTATCGGGAGACTCTTCATCATGTCAATAGACTTTTTGAATTGGTTCTTGCCATTTTGCTTAGCGAGCCTTTGAGGATATGAAGGAGGTGGCTTAGGTAATGGTGCCTTAGCCTTTTGCACTACCGGTTCCGGTATGTCAATAACATGATCCCTAGATGGGTTCACTTCCTCTTGAGTCTTTCCCACCGTGTCATCAATACTAATCCGCACTTCATCATTTGTTTGCACCACATTGCTCGAGATCTCTTCTTTTTTTACCACTTGCTCATCATCCACAAGTTGCCTTTGACTTAAGGTGGGTGCATTCCCACCTCTTCCACTTCTTGTAGTAACGGCTATGGCATGCCCCCTATTGTTCCACCCTTTGGGTTCACTACCGTGTCACTTGGTAGTGCCTCCTTAGGACGACAATTTAAAGCTTGAGAGATTTGTCCCATTTACACTTCTAAGTTACGGATTGAGGTGTTGTGTGAAGCAAGTTGAGCATCGAAATTAGCATTCTTCTCCATCATTTGCTTGAACATGTTCTTAATATGGCCCATTTCATTGTTGGAAGAACTAGGACCATGGGAAGGATAAGGAGGTGGATTCCTCAGTTGTTGATACATCGGGGGCCTTTGAAAACCTGACCCCCGATTTCCTTGATTGTTACTCCACCCGCCTTGATTGTTGCCTCCCCAATTGCCTTGGTTATTGTTGTTATGCCAATACCCTTGATTATTGCTTCCACTCCAATTGCCTTAATTTTTTTTTGTTATTCCAATTGTTTGATTGTTTCCACCACTCCAATTACCTTGGTTGTGAGAATTCCATTATAGTTGTTTCATTGCCCTTGAGAGTTGTTCACATATTGGACCTCCTTTTCTTGGTCATTGTAAGATTCATCTTGATCAACTCCACTATCATCTTGCACAAAATTGTCCTCTTTGTTGCACTTGTGGACTTCTTGTTCACCATCATACCTACTCCCTCTATTGCATTGACTTGCCTCAGGTTTTGCACTTGTTGATGTTGAGCCTTTGCCAATTGGTTCATGGTGGTAGTCAACTCGGCTATGGCTTGTCCATGATCATGCAACTCTTTGTGAAGGAGAATCACATTGGGGTCACCTTGTGTAATATTAGCCCGAGATTGTCACGCCGATGAAGTATCCGCCATCTCATCCAAGATATCACACGCCTTCGCATAAGGCGTAGTCATAAAGTTCCCACCGGCGAGTTGATTCACTATACATTGGTTGGTTGTATTTGATCCCCCGATAGAAAGTTTGTTGAATCATGTTTTCCGTCATATTGTTGTTGGGACACTTTTTCGCCATTGTTCTATACCCTCTCCCATATCTCGTGTAGTGGTTCATTGGGATCTTTCTTGAATGCTAGAATTTCATCCCGAAGAATAGCCATGAGCCCGAGAGAGAAGTACTTAGAAATAAATTTCTCCGCTAATTCATCCCAAGTATGAATGGAATGATTTGGCAAACGTTCCAACCAATCTAAAGCTTTCCCCGTAGAGAGAAGGGAAAAAGCCTTAGCCTCAAAGCATCCTTGGAGACATTTGTTTGTTTACTCCTCCAACACGTATCTACGAATCCCTTCAAGTGTTTATATGCATTTTGACCCAGTGCACCGGTGAAGAACCCTCGTTGCTCTAGCAAAGTGAGCATCACGTTGGTTATTTGAAAGTTGCTCGCCCTAATACGGGGAGGGACTATAGCACTTGCATACCCTTCATTCGGCACTACCCGATGTGGAGCCACTCGTGGTGGGGATGGGGGTGGAGCGGATACATTGTCATGAGGCGGTCGGCCTTGTCTATTTGCTTGAGGTTCAAGAGGGACTTCATCCATTTGATCATCATCAACGTCCACATCCCCCAAAGGTAAATTTCCGAGCTCATTGTTTTCCATGATTGTACAATTTCTCAACATGTTAGTAACACTGAAGGAAAAGAAGATATTCCCAAAAACACACCTAAATATAAGCTAGCACCGTTTTTAGCTCCCCGGCAACGACGCCAAAATTGATCTCGTCCAGTTTCACACCTCAATTCAAGGTTATGAAATGGTCGAATGCAATGATAGTACCCAACAAGAGTCGGGATCAATTTCCACAGGGAGCTATATATGGGAGTTAGGAGTATATATTGTAGTATGTGAATTTGACTATCTCAATTACACTTCCACAAATTAGAGTTGTTTTTTAAGTCTAATTTAAAACTAAGAGTGCAAGTTGAGAATAAAACTAAGAAATTGTTTTTATTGTTTTTTAAGTTTTATAAAAAGCCTAGGGCTATTACCATCGCCTAGGTGTTTGCCTAATGAGATATAAACCTTAATGCTTGTTTTATTGTATTATAGCTATCAACTCTCAATTACCCACTCAATACCTCTTGGTCAGAGGGTGATCTTCCCCAATTTGGCTTTCTCAAGTCCAAATGGGTATTACACAAAACGATTGATAAAAGCTCAAGTCGGGTTATTACTATCTCTAGGTTGAACCATTTCGATTATCAATCTCTCGATTGACCCAATTTCTTGTTAGCTAAGTTTTCCTAGACTAAGTCTCTCTTTCTCAAGTAGAAACTTAAGTTAAATAGGCATGAACTAATGTTTGCAACCATAAATTCCACAAATTAAAGCATGAACAAGGTTAAATAACAAACACCCAACCATAAACAAGCATTAAATTAAACACCCATAAGGTTTACACACTGGGGTTGGGTCACAACCCTAGTGAAATTCTAGCTACTCATGCTTGAAATTGAAAAAAAAAAAAAAAGAAGAAGAAATGATAATTAAACTCATTTTGCAAGATTAAAATGATAAAATCCCTGTCAAAATAGCTCAAAATATGAAAAGCTACTAAAAGAAGTAAAGAGAAACGGCTACTGTAGCTGTTGATGTCAAAAGTTGACCTAAAATTGTGAAACTCATCTATTTATACAAGGATGGAAATTTTGGACAAAAATTCCCTTCGGGAGGTTCTACAGCCGCACAATTCCATGTGCGGTCCGCAGATCTCTTCAACTTGTAGGAACTGAAGGTCTGCGGCTGCATAATTCTGATCTGCGGCCGCGAGGCCTCCTTTCTGCGATCCGCAAAATTGTAACTGCGGCGCATCTTGCTCTTCTGCGGTTCGCACAATTACATATGCGGCCGCGTAGCACTTCTTCTGTGGCCGCACAATTCCTGTGCGGACCGCACTTCTGGGAGACTTGGAATGCACATTCTCTGAATGTTTGTTCCTAGCCATCTTCTGCGGCTGCACAATTCATGTGCGGACCGTACTTTGCACAAAGATATGTTGCCCTTTTCTTCATTGTCTGCGGCCGCAGATGATATTCTGCGGTCCGCACTTCTGAGCTTTTGTGTCTTTTATGGCCTTGAGTTTAGATTACTCTTTTTTGAGTTGGATTTCATCTCGGGAGTCCATCTTCCAATATTCCTGCAATTTAGCACATTTTATCAGTTTTTGGGAATACAATTAAACGCTTTTGGACTAAAATAAAATCTAAAAGGCGCTAATAAGTAGTCAAAATCCCCACTTATCAGCCCTCGGCCTAAACTCGAGTAGAAGATAATAATAAAGAAAGCACAGAAGCAAAACACAAGTACAAAAACAAGAATGCACAAAGATAAAAAGGTACATATGAAACCAAAACAAAATTTTATATTCATAAAAAAGTATTTACAAAGACGTTCAAAGACGCCTACAAGAAGTACAATACAAAAAATTGAACAAAACAAAAGGCTAAAATTCAGTGGCCACCCACCACCCTGATCTCTATCGTTCTCCCCTTCATCGCTTCGACCATAAGCAAAACCATACCAAGCACTATCCGCGAGCTGGTACACACCTCCCCCATCGTCTTCCTCGGTATCGGGCTGAGGTATGGCGAAATCATAGCCGCAGGACACCGGGCCTCACAAGCTTTAACTCGTGCCTCCTCAATGGTTGGCTCGAAGACAAAGCCCATCCGATTCAACTCACGAATCACGTCTATTTGGTCTTCGATGAGGATCCATTCCTCGTACCTCTCTCAGGGGACGGTAGAAAATTCAAAGGCGTGGGACGCAGAGGGCCGTTCGAGCAATCGGGCATTCTCTCCCTCAATAACAGAAACTTGCTCGAGTAGTTCAGATTTCTCTTTCTCCAATTCCCCGATCCTCTCCTCGAGCCTAGCCTCCTTAGCTTTAGCCGTCGACTGAGCAATGTCTCGTTCAGAGTGTAAGGTCCTGTTCGCCAACTCCAAGATAGCGACCCTCCTTCAAGTCTCCGTTCGGAAGGACTCCTCCTCCTCGAGTAACTGCTACTTTTTCGGCTACCTTCCCCCTAAGAGCATCCATCTCAAACTGACACCCATTTAACTAACTTTGCAGTGGGTCAACCTGGCTCTGAAGGTCACTGCATTGGGCCTCCACGCCCTTGCTCAATTCGAGCTCTTTTTCCTTCCTCTTCAATGCGCCCTCGAGAATGTTAAACTGCTCGCGAGTAACTCCTTGTCTTTCTTCTTCAGCTCCTCCCTTAAGGCCAGCACGTTGCCCTCCTCACGAAGCCGCTTCTGAGCCTCCTTGTATTTTCAGCAGAACTCTACGCACTTAGTCCGCAGCCTCTGGTAGATCTCTTTTCTTTTCTTCTCTCTCCACACACTCTTGATCTCCAGGATAACGATCTATAAACCAAAGAAAAGTAAGAATAAGACTTAGAAGCAAATCAAAGAAAATAAGAAAGAATGAAAACTGACGACACTTACCTTGAGAGCAAGGCCGATGATGCTCTTCGATAAGGTGCTGTCTCTCAGCTCTCAAAAATTCACATGCTCAGCTTCAGAGCTGAGGGAGCTGAGGGCGTTAACTATGTCCTTGGTATCCTTTAATGAATCATGATTCATTGGAATCGTGATAGTTCTTGATTCTCCATCTATCCTAATCTCGACCTGAGTAGTCCTGCTATCGATCATGTTAAGGTCTTCAGGGTCGAGGTCAGAGCCGGATTCATCATCCTGTCTAATGGGACCCTTGCCTTTCTCCCCATCAGTAAGAGAAACATCCCTAGCCGGTCTAGAAGATAAGGCCCCCTCGTACCTGAAACCGCAGAGCCGTCACCAGACGCACCCTCTGCGACTGCCTCCCCTTGGGGACGCGAGGGTACAACTGCATTGATCTCTTCTAAATGGGGCACCTCAATGGCCGTTTTGACGTCCTCCTCGATTGACATAGTCGTGGTCTCTCGTATCGTGATCTCGCCCTCCGATAAGTCGACGCCCGCAGGTACGCCCTCTCCCATGTTCATGGCTTTCCTCTTACAGGGCCTAAAGTCCGCATCAAGCGAAGAAACCTCTTCATCCTCAGCATAAAACGAAACGAAGGAGGGAGCAGGTGTAGAATTAAGATGGAGGCGGGAACAGAAGACGTATCGATCCTTCTCCTCCTAAAAGAAGGCGTAGGCTCCATGTTTCTTCTCGCAGCCCCTCTGACATAACCTAGAGGAAGCATAAAAAGATTAGCACGATAATATAAGCGAATACAAGTGCAACTCCGACTGGAAGAATAAAATACATGTCGAGGGGAGGGCCGGTTTGAACTTCTTCCAGAAACTTGGCCAGTCACGGATCCCCACATTGCAAGAGAGGACTTGTCTGAGCCAGTCAGCGAGATGCCCCACCAACTGAAGAGGTCGATCAGTAGCTTCAAAACAAGAAGGGTTATTCCACAAAATCGGAATGAACGACTATTGTCGACTTTCTTTGTCATCCATTTTAACCATCAAGCACTTTCCCCCACGATGTCGTAGGTTCAGCATCGTGCCTCGGTAAAAGCTGAGCGCAAACAGATGTATTACATGCCGCACCGTGATCTCAATGCCAGCTAGCTCAGCGAACTTGGACTTCATTTTAATCACCTTGTATACGTAGGGGGCGAGCTGGGCCGGGAAGACCCGATAGTAACAGTAGAATTCCTCCACTAGAGGTGGGAGAGGAAAAGAGTAACCAACGGTGAAGGGATAGGTGTAGAGAGCGAAACATCCTGGGCGATGGGTATCCACTTTGTCCTCACCTACAGGTATAAGTTTTACTTAATTGGGGATGCCATATTCCACTTTGAATTCCGCTAAACGTTCAGCCGTCAAAGAGGATAGAAAAACCTCAGTCACTACCTCCGGCGGCCACTGCAAATCGGGTTTTGCATCAGGGTTGTGGGGGACAATCTCCTCTACTGAAGGGAAAACCTCATCTTCTATGGTGGAGGTGGCGTCTCCCCCACGAATTGGAACCACAACCGCCAGTGGAACAGGTTGAGTCTCTTCATTAATACCATAAGCTAAATTTGACATGGCTATGGAGTTTAAAGAAGATTAGGAGAAAGAGTTGAGAAGAAGAAAAGTCGGGGATGTTAAACCAGAGAAACAAGAGAAAGAAAAAGCGGTTCTAAGGGAGGTAAAACTTGAATAATGGTGAAACACTCCCTATTTATAGAGGAGAAGCACCTAATCCAAAACGGCTCATCATGATTCCAACCAAAATTGATGCAGCATAACCAATCAAAGGTCGTGCGCGTATTGACACAGCGCATCGGGAACAAGCGTCATCATGACGAATGACGTCATGACATCACATCTTTTTCTTGACAGGATAGTTCCATTAAATCACCCGGGAAGATTAATATTTTGAAATATGTGATCCTCGAAGTTCCACGTTGCCCGCTTTTCATAACGGCCACGACCGTTGCAATCTGCTCATTGAATTCACCGGCGAGGACGACCTGAACAAGCGGAGGGACTAACTGTTTGGGCGAAAATCATCATGTTACATGTTGACTAGGTCAACATGAATGAAGCCTTCGAAGGCTGCCATGTGTCATCAATATGATACGATAACCTAATTTCAAAGGGTCGACGTCACGAGAAAATAGCAGGTCGTCGACAAGGTCGAAGTGAATCGATAAAAGACGAGGACGAGCACTCCTCTTCGAAGAGCAGTAACGGCTAGTTCTAGGACTACTATTCCTTAGAAAATATTCCAATGAATATTCTTCCCAGTTGTATTATCTAGGATTTTGTGGCCCAAGTATCCTTATAAATAAAAAGATATGTAGTTATAGAAGGGGATTGGACACTTTCTAAAAAGAACAATACATTGACATTCTCTGAAGATTCTCTCTTTATCATATACATGCAAAGCTTACCTTTTTCACATCTTTATCTATCTCTTCCCGATCCAAGAAGAATTCGAATATTCAAAGACTTATCATTATATATCATAGTCAGACGAATCATTGTGAAATCTCACTCTTGTGGAGTGAACTTTGTTCCATTATTTACTTAAATGCAATTTATTGTTATTTATTGCTTTTTTCTACATCTTTTTGAATCATTTATTACTCCATTATTGCTCCAAGATATTGTTACTGTTGACATCTAATTTTGTCCCTCCTTTCTTCCAATTAATTCTCTTGAGCTTTTAAGTTACTAAATAATTTAAATTCCTTATGTTTCCTAATATTTTTTGTTATATTTGTTGTTTTTGTTGTTGTTGGTATTGTTGTTGTTGTCTACATCTTTGAATCATTTATTACTCCATTATTACTCCAAGATATTGTTACTGTTGACATCTAATTTTGTCCCACCTTTCTTCCAATTAATTTTCTTGAGCTTTTAGGTTACTAATAATTTAAATTCCTTATTTTTACTAATATTTTTTGTTATATTTGTTGTTGTTGTTGTTGTTGTTGTTCTTATTATTATTATTATTACTACTACTACTACTACTACCTACTATTGCTACTAAGTAATAATATTATTAGTATTATCATTATTATTATTAATTACTTAATATTATTATTACTACTACTATTGTTATTGTATACTGTATTTCAAAGATTTAAGTATTTGAACCAACTTAGAAGCTTAGAAGAAGTACAAGAAGAAAGGAATCCAAGTCAAAGTGTCCAAATAGCCCAACAATTTCGGCCTCTTTGGAATAGCCATTTTTTGAATTTGAACAGCCCAAAAGTCTTGCATTTCAGAGCCCAACTATTTTTAGCCCAAGACTATCTTAATACATCAGCTAGGTATTCTTGTCTTCTTTCCCCAAAAACATTGCTCCCCAACCCTTTGCCTCTCTCTTTGATGTCAAAACCATTTTTGGCTCCATCTCCATAATTACACAAGTCTTTAAACTTCATCCTTCACAATCAAAAGGTGCATGGCCATTTCGAGCTGAACTCTGAATCAAATTTATAAGGAATCCCAAAAGTTTTAGCCAAATCTTTAAATATCACAGATGAGGACGAATGGAATTAAAAAGGGTGAAACTTTTCTTCGTCCTCGCTTCTGATACATCTGCCATCACCAACGTTCGAAATTTGAACGGCTCTTGTTTTTGCCTGTCAAATCCCGCCCAAATTCAGCGTTGGGAGAACCCTAATTTTCTTCTGTAAATACTCCTATTTACCTTCTGTCAATAACCAAGTTTTTTTAGCCGCCTACACTAGACACATGAACCAGCAAAACACTACTACTCTCTCACTCTCACTACTGTTATAGTCTCTCAAACTCGCAAGAGTCTCTTACAAACAAACTTTTCTTTTCTGTCTCGGTGAACTTTGGCCGTAACAGAGGTATCCGAACTCATTCGTCTCGAGGTTCGGATCCATTCATGACGAGAGAGTAGATTCGAGATCGACGTCCCGAGTTCACTGCCCAACAAAAGGTAAAATCTGATCCTCTTTCAGTTTTGCTTTGTATTTGCCTAGAAATTCATGTCTTATGTTTTCTCTGTTCGTAGTCATATATGTACGAGTAAAATTCGATAAATGATAAAATCATGTAGTAGGACCTTTTATGTCCTGATTTGTCTTCCCAAAATTTTATGATCAAATCCTGTTACTATTTACTTTTTTAATCTCCATATAACTTACTAATAATATCCGTATGTATTAGAATTAATTACTATAGGAATCTACTATTTGGCGTGAGGATTGAATGAGTATGTATCGATGTGTTATTTTTCTTTAGCTTTAGGACTAAGGATGAATTCGAATATCTGCTATATACCATGTTTAGAGCCTTCTTCGCACATTGACAGTGGTTATTTTTAGAGGTATACCAATTGAAATTAGTATACCCGATATTGTATTGGAGTCTTTCTCTACTTTAGAGATCCTGCCGTTAGGCCTTTAACTTTATAGGCGTAAGTTTTGTGTGTTTCTCTTAATTTAGAAAAGCATCCCTATAGGATTTATTGAATGGTTCTAAATCTGTGTTCATCTTAATATTTAGGCCTTGTGAAACAGAATTTCAGTATGGAACTTTTATAAGAAATACTCTTATAAGCCAGTAACTAAGAAAAGCTTAACGAGCTATATTTTCTCTGGTTTCTGACTATCATATTGAAAACGAATACATGCTTTATGATAACGATTCTGTGATACCATGACGTACTTTCTTACTTTTCATCTTCCGCGCTTGAGTCTATATGATGGCTTTAATTGTTTAAACTTGGCTAATGACGGATTGTTAATAAACTTCTCCATAAGGACAGTTTGCGCTAAACAAAGAGTTACATGTTTTTGTCTTTTCGTATGAATTGTTAGATGACATTTCTTAGAGCATTTTTCTGTTTATTACCAATATATGAGTCCTAGTTGGAATATTGAGTACATATAATGTAGTCTTAATCTATTAGTGTGAATGGTGTCGCTTAAAGACAACTGGAATTAGACAACAGTATGATTTTTCTCTTTAGATATTTCCTATGAACATTTGTGATGCAGATGTCCCTCTTCTAATCGTTTTGCTCTTTCTGCGTTTTACATGAACACCGGAGCCGAAGAGTTTTACTTTGAGACTCAACGACGCCGCTACCTCGCCAAGATTGCACACCCTCATCCTTTACAACTTTTACATCGTCTAGGCAGCAAAAATACAGAAGATAGAATCTTCTGGGGAGCCGACATGGCTCTTAATCCTTTCATTCTACTACATTTATATTTTAACTGCTATTGTTATTCATATTTTGTTTTTCAGTTGTGTTGAACCTGGACATGTTATGCAGTAACTAACTGTCATTTTGGCCATTTATGAAGTAGTTGCCTCTAGTTGATAATAAAACACTGACTTTACACAGTACACACAATAGAATGTTTTATCTATATTAGGAGTTTAAAAGCAGTTAGTTCTCACCATAACGTCCACTTTGCTTTACTTCATGCCTTGATTTTCTTAATACTTCTAATTTAAATGGATTTTCCTATCAGGTTTCCAAATGAAAATTCAAATGATGTGTCAGGTCACATTTTTTTTAGTCTTGATCCAATTAAATCGAAATACATTTTCAAAGAAACAAACAAGTCCAAATCAATGTTCTTTAACGTACAAACGCAAATCTTCAACATGACTTCAAAGGATTTTTAACCAGTTTAAAATGGGGTATAAAAGTTACCTAATAGCACACGTTCGATGTTCTTTATAAATACATTAGACCTATCATTTGGACATTAATTTTGACTTAGGTTAACCCTTTTCATTATAAATCTAATTATATAAAAATCTAGCTCCAAATTTTAGGTTGTACAATGGGTTTCTAGTGACCTCGAGTTATATATATAATAATAATTCGGTTCGAGTTGACAGTCAATTTTTTTTTAGATATTTAATAAATATTTTAATAAAATACAAGGTTGGATAAAAGTTACTGGGCTTGCCAAAACCCATAGGTTTATGAGCTTGTTTGGTCAAGCTGTTAAAAATTATTTATTTTAAGAAATTTTTTGTCAAAATACCTTTTTAGAGAAGAATTTTCGGGGAGAAATAACATGTGTTCGGCCAATTCGTTTAAGAAGTACTTTTTCTACTAGTTGATAAATAAATTGTGTTTAGCCAATCTTTTCAAAAAGTACATTTGAGTTTCAAATTATAAAAAAGACAAGTATCAATTTCGTTACATATATGATTATTTAAACAGACAAATAATTTTATGTATTTATTTTGCAAGACTTTAATTAAAATTTTATTTTTATTTAATTAAAATAATAACCAGTAAAATAAAAAAGATACACTATAATTTTAGTCAATGTAAAAGATAATTAAACCAAAGCAATAATACTAAATATCTCGTATGATGATTTTCTTTTGACGATTATTTGAATATACTAAACTCTAACAATTAATATAAATCAAAAATTCATTCCGCACAAGTACATGTTGATGATACTACAATCAATTTGACAATGATCAATTACTAATAGGTTTAACGGGAACAAGGTCAACACATTAGAAATGACACTATGAAAAGATTAGAAAAATATTAAGTAAAATTTGAATAAAGTCAAAAGTAATTAAAAATATAATATTAAAGAAATATGGCACTTATCAAATTCTTTTTGTACTGTAACAATCTGACCGATCGTTTCGAGCTCTAGCATGTCGTTCGGTGATTTGAGACCTTAAGTAGCTTCACTTTATGTATTATGACCCGCACGTGTGGTTGGTTTTGATTTTTGAGAAGTTTGGAGTTGATTTGGAAGAATAATTCGGAAGTTTTAAGTTGGAAGAGTTGACCAAGGTTTGATTTTTGAGTAACCGACCTCGGAATCGAGATTTGAAGGTTCCTATAAATTCGTAAGGTGATCTCAGACTTGGACATATGTTCGGGTTGAGTATCAGATAGTCTGGGAGCGATTCGACGCTTATTATCGGAAGTGTGCATTTTGAAAGTTTTGAAAGTTGCTAAGTTTGACTTGGAGTGTGCTTTGGCGTTACTGAAATCTGGACGGTGTTTGGGGACTTTGAATAGGTTTGTGTTATTGATTGAAACTTGTGTGTGAAGTTTGGTCGCAATCCAAAATGTCTAAGTGTGATTTGGACGCGTTCGACGAAGTTTGAATGTTTGAAAGTTAAAAGAAGGATTTGATCGTCGATTCGTGATTTGGATGTCATTCATGGCGTTTCGAGCCTTTGGATAAGTTTGGATAAGATATTGAGACTTGTTGGTATGATTGGACAGGGTCCCGGAGGGAGGGGGGTAGGTAGTCTTTTGGGGTGGTTTCGGATCATTTCTCTTTGTTTTGCAATTGCAGGTGTACTGGTGTGATTCATGATCGCTAAGAAGGCTATAAGGGGGCCCTGAGGTTTGCTCTTCGCGAACGCGAGGAGGTCCCCATAAACATGATGGAGGACCTGACTCCTCTTCTCGAACGCGGAGATAGCCTCACGAACGCGAAGAAGGATGGGGAGTTGGGGACTGGTAAGCGTTAAGCCTCACAAACGTGGCTCAGGAAGGCGAAGTGTAGGAATTAGGAGGCATCGCGAACACAACCTGGGGGTTGCGAATGCGAAGAAGATTTTTGGGCAGCTGTGATTTTGGCCTTCACGATCTCGGAAGTACCTTCATGATCGCGAAGAGGAAAGACTTGGGCAGAACATGAATTTAATATGGGTCTTTGTTGATTTCTCTCATTTTTAACTTGAGTTGGCCGATTTTGGGAGCACTTTGAGGGGAGATTTTCATCATCTATTGCAAGGCAAGTTATTCCCACTTGTTATAAGTTAAATACATGGATTATATACAAATTTAAACATAAAATTTTATAGAAATTATGGGATTTTAGAAAAATCTAGAAATGGTATTTTTGAATTTTGACCACGAAATTAGACATGAAATTAGGAATAAATTATATATTTGAATTGGTGGTGTTATGTGTAATGTTTATCTTTAAAAATTTTCAGAATCCGTGAGCGTTTAGTTGATTTTGTTGACTTTTTGAGTGGAGTTGGGAATTGTAATGAATTATTAAATTACGAGTCTTTGAGTATATTTTGATTGGTCTGCACGTTGTTTGACTAGTTTTGGATCGTTTATCATTGGTTTGAGGAGTTAGAGAGGCGTTGGAGCCGATTATCGGATTTCAGAGCGAGGTCCTGTCTAACCTTGTGAGGGGGAATTTACCCTATAGGTGTTATATTTTCTATGTGCTACATGTCGTGGAAGCTACGCACGTATGAGGTGACGACTATCTGTGCATACGCTAGATTTTCTGATTAGGTCCGGGTAGACTTAGACTCACACCATACTTTAGTTGCAATATTTGAGATATCTTTACCTGTTTAATTGCTTAAATTTATATTTTTTTCTGTGACTAGACTTGCTTAAATTATCGGACTTGTGATTTTAGCTATTTGGCGAGCTACTTGGTTAGCAGTAGAGATTACACTTCATTTTACGAATGTTTTCCGTGTTGTACGAATTTGTTCGAAAATTTCTTGAATTTCATAACTCACACATATATTCGTGGGTGGGCCCAGTGATCCGTCAAGTCTTCACTATTCCTGTGGAATCGGGCTGAATGCCTCAGCAGTATCATTATGGGATCGGGCCATTCACCTCGCCAGTATTATAAGATGCATATATGGTTCGTGGCGGTCGATCCTCGGCAGTGTACACGATTATGGGATCGGGCTAAACACCTCAGCTGGGATCAGGCCGTACGCCACAACAGGAGATCGTGTCTTTACTCTTGGGGTCGTTCGCATAGGCAGAGTCGTGCATAATAATGATAAGAAGTCAGTGTACCCATGAGTTTTTCTGATTTTGAGATGTGACCTTTTATCTGGTGTTGACCGTTATGTATTCCATTCGAGGTAGTATCCGGTTATTGAGGACCTTGTGTTTATTCTTCTGTCGAGGACCGTATTATGCACTTATATCTATTTAGTTGTTTTTACCTGCTATGCCTCAGATCTGTTTACTTTCATTATACCTGGTTTATTGGACTACTAATAAGTGTCGATGTCGACCCCTCATCACTACTCCTTCGGGGTTAGGCTAGATACTTACTTGGTACACGTTGATTTACGTACTCATGCTACACTTTTGCACTAACTGTGCAGTTAGTGAGGCAGGTTCATTTGGTGATCATCTTGGTGCATACGCGCAGCCGCTGAGGAGACTTTATGGTGAGCTGCATTCTATGTTACGATCCGCAGCATAATCCGCAACCTTAATCTGGAGATGTCTTGAGTGATCTTTTCTCGGATAACTTCGTATGAGGTTTGATATTCTTTTGCTGTAGACAGATGTTGTATTAGTACTGTACTCACTAGTAGATGCTCATACATTTGTGACATTGGATTTTGAGGGCTCCTAATAGATGCTCCCAGTTGTACTTAATATTATTATTGTCATTTCCCTTTATGACTTGTTTCATACTCGTTAATTTGGTAAAGAAGAGCAGATGTTTCCACGAGTTCTAAATTTAATTATATTTATTGAATGAAATCCTTATTTTTGAAAGTTAAAAGTAGTTAATTAAGGGGAGGTTCACGCGTAGGCTTGCCTAGCAGTATCGTTGGGCGCTATCACAACCTATTAAGAATTTTAGATCGTGATACATAGAAATCAAATTAAAATATAATAACTGAATGAACAAGATACGAATTCTAAAGAGGAAGAGGAGAAAGAGATGAGAAATAGTTAATTAAAAAAAGGAAATGACACGATAGAAATAAAATAAGAAAGAGAAATTTTTTTTATTTAATTAAAAGATAAATGTATTAAATTAATGAGGAATAGTTTGGTAAATTCAAATTTATGATTATGATTGTTTTATCTTGAAAAAATTAATTTTTTGCTTCAAATTGAGCTTCTTGGAAAAAGCAAAAAGTTGTAGTTACTTTCCAATAGCAAAACAAATACTTTTGCTACAACTCAGAAAGCACTTTTATTTTTTGGTCAAACACCTCAATTTTCATAGAAGTGCTTGTTGAGGAAAAAGAGTATTTTCAACCTCCAATAAGCTTGGCTAAGTAGGCTATAACACTAAATTCTCCACTGCTTAGAGCTTGTTTGGCTAAACTTATGTGAAGCTATAAGTATTTTTCACTTAAAAAAGTATTTATTTTATAAAGTTGACATGTTTGGTCAAGTTTTTAGGAAAAAAAAAATACTTTGAGTACTAGCAAAAATTATTTTTTAAAAGCTGAAAAGATAGCTTTTGGCCTGGAATACTTCAAAATATTACTAGTCTAATGTAATAAAAATATTTTTCAAATTAATTAGCAATACAAATTTATACTCTCCACAATAATTTTTCTAAAAATAATGTTAGAAGTTTGGCCACACACAATATATAAATTCCTACACTTTTGCTCCCTTTACAATTACACAACTCTGTCAACAAAATTTACATTTGAAACGAATATAACTCCTCCATTTATCATTAAATCATACCTGCTTTTAAACAAAGAATATCCCCTTCCCTCATGTTTCACGAGACACATGAACTTCGTCACTAACTGGTAATACAACATCATCACAATCTTTTTAAAAATATTTATCCTTTTCAGTTTCATGGTATTCCTGCTCTTGTACAAGTTCTTAATTACTGCTCATTCTTCCAGATTTTCCAGTCATACTCGATTGTGCGTTTGATCATGTTTGTGTTCTGTTTGTTTAAAATATGTAGAATAAACTAAGGGTTCAAATCATCAACCTGCTTATTGCATGTGACGTTTTCAGGGGCTTTTGTTTATTTGTGTTTGTTAGGAGACTTACATGTCAAAATATATGGAGATATTAATTAATTACTTAAGTACGATTACCATCTGCAAGTTTGTTTTGGATAACAGAACAAAGGGCTCAGAAGTGGTTTTAGGATTTTTAAGACAACAAATGTGAAATACCACCCACTATCCATTTTTTACTGCAGGAATAAAAAATATGTATTTTTGAGTTTTCATTATATATAGAGGGGCCGAGTAGAAGGCAGTGTGTTAACCACTATATGGGTTTCTTGGATTCTGTTTGAATTTGTATATGATAAAAAATGAATCAGAAATTACAAGTCTGAACAGTTGTTATGAACTATCTTTACTTGATTTTCATGCTTGCGGAACAAAATAGTTGATCATGGTGATTCTTTTTTGAGAATGGTAACGGTAAAATAGTTGATTATGGTATTGATCTCTGTCAACTATACTTGGAATTAGGGGTACTAACTATTTTATTATATCAATTCGTAAAAAATGCTAGATAATGGTTTTTGGTTTGTTTAAGTTAGGGTGAACAGAATAACCTGGTACCTCTACTAGTGAGAGGTAATAGGTACCCGGTACTTTAGTCAAGATGCACCGAGCTGTCCCGGGTACAACCATTGTTAAGAAAAAGAATTTTATTTTGCTAAGAGTAGTTTTTTTAGTAAGTAAAAAAGATTCATTGATAAAGCATGTCAAAACCATGATTAGCTTATTTCTGTGTAGGGACTTTGAAAGTTTTACAACTATTCTCGCCTTACTGACTTTCTTTTGGTTGGATAGACCTAAATAACTACCTACTTAACTGTTTTATGCCTAAGATAAGGTTGTGTGCGTGGTGTTTCCAGTTTTAATTTGATAATGATTAGTCACTTATATATGAATGTGTTGTGACTTTCAAATGTCTACATTAAATGAAAGGTTTGAATCTGATGATAGCTCTCCATACACATGACTCTGTGATTTACTCTAATATCTGAGAATTTTGCAAATAAGTGCATGATTGTTACTATGATAGCTTACAAATTTCCCAACCATTTTACTGTTTGTGACTTTTGGTTGGATAAACCTGAATAACAATATAATAGTTGATCTCATGTCATATTGGAAGGTTATATTCTCCCATAGAACCTTATCATTTGTAAGTACGTGACATTTCATAGAAGTATGCACCAAAGACACAATTACATGAAAAACATATCTTTATTGGTCTATAACTAGTAGACCAAATGACCAATCATGTAAAGTGACGATGTTTATCCTTCACAAGTACTACAACGAATTTCAAAATTTAGAATGAGAGAAGCACTAGAATTTCCTCAGTATTGATTAGTTGCAGAATTCATAAAGTTTCTTTTTATCGTGGAATCATATAGTCTAAAACCTAGCAAACTTTGTGTGGGATACGACAGAGGTTGCTCCACTGTTAAGAGCATCCATTTTCATCTCGAGAATTTGAGTTATCGAAGGGAAAGGCAAAAACCATGAAAGCCCTTACTGGAAAGGATGTAGGTTCCCAAGAAAAGAAGGATTTTTTGGGGGCAAATATATTTGCTGGTATCGTGAAATCTTAATTTTAAACTTTGTTGCTATTCATTTTCTCCATATTTTTTCAACATTTTCTGTTTTACCTTCTGCTAGGTATTAAAAGATGGCCAACTTAGAACACCGTCAGCCCCTTGTATGTGAGAATGGGAGTACAATGATTAAAGTTAGTGCGTAAGCTAAAGCCCTTTTCCTTTTTGCTCTAATCTGTCCAAAGAAATGTTTAATATCCCCATTGTTTTTGAACTGTTAATAATGAAAGTGAATATAACTCTGATAATTTGATGTTTCTGATTCTCAAATATGAACAGATTATATTGATATTAATTTGCATATATATATATATATATATATATGTTCATCTTGTTAAAGTCGTGGTCGTAGAAACTTAATTTCTAGTTTAAAGACAAATAAATAATAACTCCTTTGGTTTGTTCATCTGCAGGCTGGATTTGCTGGTGATGATGCTCCAAGGGCTGTATTTCCTAGTATTGCTGGTTGACCACGGCACACTGGCGTTATGTTTGGGATGGATCATTTGGAATTTTATGTTGGTGATGCAGCCAACTCAAGAAGGGGTATGCTCACCTTGAAATACCCAACTGAGGATGGAATAGTAAGCAACTGGGATGATACGGAGAAGATCTGGTATCGCATCTTTTAAAATGAGCTAGGTGTCAATCAACAGCACCCTGTGCTGCTCTCTGAAGCACCTTTGAATCCTAAGGCTAATAGAAAGAAAATGATACAAATCATGTTTGAAACTTTCAACGTGCCTTCCATGTACGTTGCTATTCAGGCTGTCTTGTCTATTTATCCCAGTGGCCGAATGACAGGTGAGAAACACGTCCTACCCTTACTATAAAATCAGATTTTGATGGGTTAAATAAGGTGATTATTGGAAGTTATTTTATATTAAATTCATATAACTCTGAGATGAAGAAGCCAGTGGTTTTGGTAAGTTTTGTCTTTTGTTGCTAACTTGGTTTTTATTTGTATCTTGTCTAATGGATGTAAAGCTTGTTCTTTTATGCTTTGGGGAATGATTGACAAGAATGTATTATAACTTCCAAATATCAACTTTTAACTCTTGTGTCTTTGTACTTCTTGTAGAATTTTCTATTCATCTTACACTATTTTTGTTCTCTCAATAGGTATTGTAATGGATTCTTGTGATCTTTCTCACACATGCAATTCCAATTTATGAAGGATTTACCTTTCCACGTGCAATCCTTCGATCCAATTTTTGTCATCATAAGGTAAAAGATGAACTATATTGTCGTGCTCTTCTCTATAAGCAAGAGTTGGAGTGAAGAGAGTATCTCGGCTGGTGAGAGAAGATATCCATATCAGTTGCCAGATGGCCTGGTGTATACTGTTGGAGCAGAGAGGATTAGATGCTCAGATGTCTTATTCCAGCCATCACTGGTTGGAATTGAAGCCGCTGGCATCAGATGTCTTACGATTTCATCATGAAGTGCGATGCAGATCTTTGGAAGTATTTTTATGATAACATTGTCCTCAGTGGTGAAGGAACTACATTTCTTGATATCACTGATCGTTGAGCAAGGAAATTACCGCCTTGCAGCTCCCAGTAGCATGAAGATCAAGGTGGTGGCACCCCCTGAAAGGAAGAACAGAGTCTGGATTGGAGGATCAATTTAGCTTCTCTTAACACCGTCCAACAGGTATGCATATTGTATATCACTTTGCAGTAGTAGACTAGCACACTAGTTATTAGGCATGAACGCATTGTATTTCTTGAAATTATGGGTTCAAATTTAATATTTATCAATTTTTATCAGGTTTTCACATATATATCTATATTTTGTGTTATCGAGTCAATTGAAGCCATTGAGCATATGATCAATTGCCTTTGCGCTAGGTTTGATTCTTGCAAACATTGAACATATGCTCCATTGGCGTTGTGCTCAGTCTGATTCTTGCATGTTTCCTCAACCTCTTCTTCTTTTCCAAACATGCTTTTGAGTATATTGTCTGTTGGGATGTGCCTTTCTGATTTTATTTCAATGAGATATTGCAGACGTGAAGAAGGATGAATATGACGAATATGGTCCTTCCATAGTTCATTGGAAATGCATCTAAATTGAGCCAACAGAGGAGTTTGATGTGCTCTCCTCATCTGCTTCAGCAGGTTTTCGGAGGGGCTTATTAAAATTGTGTGTTTGAGTTCATAATGTGAATATTTAAGATGATATTGAATAATTTATGATAGATAATGGGGTGAAGATTTAACATGGTGTTGGACAATTTATGTCACAACTCAATAGTTAAGTAAGACTACTATATTAGAGGTTGCAAGAGGTAATTATCCCCCGCGCGCTTTTTCTCTTGATTAGTACGATGATGTTGTTTCTTTTGTTAACTCTGTTCTCCAAACAAAGAAAATGTAGTTTCTTCTTGTTAACTTTCTTCAATCAATTGTGGTTTTTCGTAACCTAACAGAGAAGGATAATTGATAGTGGGAAATAATGCCATAATCAGTTTGGGTTTGTGTTTCTATAATTTGATCTTAGCAGTTTAGAGTCTAATTATTGCAAATATGTTAAATCTTCATTGTAGAGTCCACAAAAATGAAATAAACTTGAGGATGTGGGAGGGAAGGAGGGTATAGAGACAGATGAAGCTAGTAATTTGAGATGCAACGAAGAGGAGAGGGCAGTTTTCATTGTAGCTGTTTTTATTATTGTCATCAATGTGTTGTTGTTGCATTTAACTGAAAATTAAAAATAAAGAAGATTTGTATATGGGCATATGACATGATTTGAAGATGATTTAGATTTGAAGACAATATCTTAATGGTAGAGATAGAAATCTTATCTTAATCTAAAAAAAGAAAAAGAAAAGTGGAGGGGCCTAAGTTTGAGTTTATACCCCCCTTAATTAGACCTATTGGTAAGCACCTCACATATACTTGTCAAACGAGACAGTTTGTGACGGCCTTGATAACCTGTCACTCTACCCTTTTGTACTATAGCGAGACCTACATGTTCCAATAAGTTTTCTGGATTCAAAAGATTCAGTTTTTGATTCAAAATCTTGATACTGAGTTGTGGAACTTCTCTATAGACAACAATGTTTGGTTATTCTGTTGCTAATTATCGCAGTTATGGCATCATTTGCAGTCTAAAAGCAGGGAGGTTTCAAACATATTTTCTTAATATTAATACTCACTAGAAGCCTGTAAAATCAGAAATTCGTGGACTTGTTGAGTGCTTTCTGCCTTTGCGTTGCTTCTTCTTTTTTAGGCATTCAATAGCTTTTTGACGAATGCATTGCGTTGAATTTTTTCTTTTGTTGTTTGGATGATCCACATAGGCGATACCAGCTAGTTGGGATTAAAGTTTATCTTCTGTTGTTATACTTACTTTGCATCCTGTGTTTATCCAAGACCTTTTTTATCTTGATTGGAGATTTGTATATGCATCCTGTGTTTGCCCAAGACCTTTTCTTATCTCGGTTGGAGACTTGTATATCCTTGTATGGAAGTGTGAGATATAGTACTAGTTTCAGAGAACCCTAAATTATCTTAAGACAGATTATTGAATATCGCACCGGATACATAGGATTCGTATAGCTGACCCCAAGTAATTTGGAATTGAGGAGTAATTGATTGAAAGGTTTGGGGGCAGTATGCAGATATTCATTGGATTTTGGTTGCAAGTTATTTCTGTGATTAATAGCTGCTGGAATATAATCAACCAGCTGTGATTATCTTGTGGTTTTGTAGGCATACAAGGATCATTGCAAGTCTGTCACCTGGAAAACAGACATTTTTACTCTTCAATGGTGCTTTACCCTTCGGAGGAAGTCCAAAATATTAGTCATTATAGGTGTAGCAGCAGGAAAGAAGCTAGATATTTGAGGTGGGAGACTCCAAAGCCATCATTGAATCCCTTCCATACCATACCTTGCAATTGGGTCAAACAGAATTGGACCTTCTGGATTCTGTTCTTGCTCGCAACAAAGGTGGAAACAGTTAAAGATTCTGCTGGTGATGATGAAAAACTAGCGGGTTAGGAAAAAGTGTCCATGGGCATATTGTAGGTGGGAGAGATTTAAAGGAGTCACCATGGCAGTGGGTAAGCTGGAAAGATAAGATGGTGAACTTTTATTTGCCGCTGTTTCATACATTGGAGAGGATGCTTCTTCCATCTTCAGCAGTATCGGAACAAAGCATTCATTAGTTTTATCAAAGAAGAAGAAGTGGAAGGCTATCACATACTCCAATGCCTGTGAAAGATTGTAAAAGATGTAAGACTTGGTGATATACTGTGGCGAGGTACTCATTTTGAGGTTGTTTAACATCCACCTCTTGTAGATTTGGTGGATGTTTCTGATAATGCTGAGGATGATATTAGGAAAACTTTTAGCTTGGAACATTTGTTTTACCATTTTAGATTTCTGAATCCCCAGACCCCATTTATGGGAATACACGGTTCGTTGTTGTTGTTGTTAGATTTCTGAATCGGATTTTACCTTCCTCTTTATTAATATCTTCAATGACCCTTGTGGTTGGTTTATAACACTGACAATGATTCTGATGCTCCGAGCTTCCTGTAGTCAGGTCCTCTAAGCCTCACAACTTCAAGAGATGCTGGCATGGAAGGTCAAAGCAATGACAGCAGAGATGATTATACACTTGATGAAGTCTTAATACGTCATGGGATCCTGACAGAGGAAGAATTACGAGGAAGAACTTGAATTCCTGTGTCCTCGTAGTTCCTCAAAACTCTTGCCTCGTAGTGGAGAGAAAATGCTCATTGCCCTCTGGATGTAAATCAAGTTCTTGCTGGCACTGGGGAGGGAGAGAAGGTTAGAGAATTGCTGGGTCATAGGTAGCTCAACTTGGCTGGAAGAAGCTCTATAACTTCAGAGTGTGATGTTAGAACTAGAATGAAGCAACTTGAGTGGTAAAAAAAGTCAACCACATCAAGGACAAGGATCTGCAGAAGTTGAGAAAGGAAAAAGAGTGCATGATGCTTGAGAATTAATTATCTGGAATTGGAGATAAAACAACAAGAAATGGATGCTCGATCCAAGTGTATATCAGCTGACATTTTGCTATTTTTGTTCCAGGTACATGTACCTTCTTGATTTTCTCATCCCTTTATTTGTCTATTAATTGTTTATGGTAGCCTCATGAGTTTCACATAAGATTTGCTATAATAATAGTTTTGTGCACCATCTTGGATTGAATAGCTGTGGTGCTTCACACTTCTTTTGTTAGTTGAAATGTCTAAGGTCATGATGCATGATAATTATATTATTTGTGTTTGATTCGTTTTATCCACCAGTCTTTCTAGTTATATTTCATCTAGTTGGTCTGCTAACACATAATATGTTCTTCGGAGTAACTCTGGGGTACTTAATATTGTTTACTGGAATAATGGAAAGATATCTTTGGAGCAAGTTTTGGGGAGATAATGGGAAAATTTTGACTTACACTGATGCTTAAGTTCTACTCTGGAGTATATGGATACCTATTAGCAAGTATATCTGTACGCACCATCTTGCAGTAGTGAATTGTGTCCCTGCACATTAACGAAGATAATGTCATGAATGGTCATTCTTACATGGTGGCTCTGCAAATTGCAAGATCGCAAAGTTTTGATTTGGAGCTCTTCTATGGAAACTTGGTTTTTCATTAACAAAATATTAAATACTTTACATTTCATTCCCTCTTAACAGAAACTGTTATCTTTTGTTTCTTTCCTTCTTACCAAAAGACAATTAGACTATGACCTGATGCTATTTCTGATTAGGATGATCTAATTCTATTTCTAAGCAAGTGTGCTGTAAATTTTGCCTGTGAATTCCAATTTTTGAGGAAATGTTGATACTGTGATAATGACATCTTTGCCCTGTTAGCAAGAAAAAAGGATCTGCTATTGACTGAATCAGAAAGGATAACCTTGAGCGGATCTTAGTAGGCATTTGTTAAACTGAAAATACAGCACCAACACGAGGAATGTACTCTTTCCATCCCAAAATTGAATGTCAACCTTTCAGTTTGGTCCAAATTCAAAGTGGAGTCCACTTTGCTGCAAATGCTATAAATTATACATCCTAGGTTATCATTCAACTAGAAGATAATAGAACCACTGAAAACAACTCTTTGGCAGATTTAAGAGAGAAAAAAGAAGCTAAAAGAAGCACATGCTTTGTAGTTTATATAGGCGCCCTACCGAAGTAGAATATTCCTCAGTTTTGACTCTTTATACTCTTGTCAATTTTCCCCACTTAATGTTGACAAGAAAATGATCTTGTAACCATCCCAAAAAATCAAAAGCTCTCATTATTAAAGTACCATAAGCAGGATTAGATAAAAGAAGCAAAAACAATTCTAGTGCATTTGTGTAGTCTATTTTAAATGTGAAGTCACCTTACATCTCTGGATCTAGAGTATGCAATTGAATCCTTCATCCGTGAAGTAATTTCATGGAAATAAAAGATCCCCTTGGGTAACTTTGAATAATTGGAACAAGCATGTGATGATAAACTTGCAGTTTACACATGAATAATATATAAATACAATTACAACAAGAGCTGTAGATAGTTGAGCCAAAAAAGAAAAATTGTATTCATTGTGAAATTAAAGGTCATACGAACTTTTGAATGAAGCTTGGCAAATAAACTTTCTGAAAAGATGAATATGGAATGTGAATTTTCTTCTGGATGGATTAACTATTTAAGTGACTTGATCCAGCTGTATGAAAATTAAATGATATCACTTATCTGGCTGACTGTCTTTCTTGTAGTCTTTGTATGAATAAGTTTCGGTCATTGGTTCAGGGTCTACAGAAAAACATAAAGTTACAAGAGAAGTTTTCAGCCAGAAAAAGATTTTTTTTTCCAGGTATTGGCTTGTAATTCTGAGTTCTTCCATGTAACCAAAAACGGTATTCTAAGTTTGTGGTTACTACTGTTTGAACAATTGTTCATCTTCTTAAATACTCTCCCAAGCTCATAATCTTTACTCTGTCCTCTTCTTACTCTGTGTACTGCCCATAGGACCATTTGTGTTCATCCCGTCTGACCTTATACTCTTCAATTAATCTTTCAAGAAACACTCCTCAACTTGAAGAAAATGGGGGAGAGGGAGGGGGAGAGAGATGACAACAGGAAAATACAAACTATAAACTAATTTAAAATTTTGATAAGGAACTCCATGGTGGATCAATTAATCTGGAAGCACATCCCCGTGGTGCATATTTAATATCCTATAATTAGCAAGCTCAATTCCAAGATGATCATCTCTAGGATGATAATAGCAGGAAATAATCGACAAGAAAAATGAAAAGTTTCAGAGAGTGTCTCCCTTTTTCTTCGCTATCTAGATTCTGTTTCTCCAAGACTTTACTTGTTCATCTTTGTTTGAGGACTTCTTCGCCCTATTCTTACAAAACTGAATTAACCAAGAAAGGTGAAAAGAGGAAACAAGAGGAAAGGAAAGAAATGTGACATGAATATAGCCTAAAGAAATAAATAGGAGAAAAAAAAGAAAAGAGAGAATAACTAGGTCAGCATATCAGAAATGAGCCGTTATTTTTCAAGCTGTCTACTTTTTTTTTTCAAGCTGTCTACTTGATTGTTCTTGCAAAGAGTGAAAGTTACATTCTGAAGCCTTGTATAAGTTGATTGTTTGTATTTTCTCTCTTATTCTGACCAAGCCTTTTTGTCAATTAGGTCATATAATCTGAGATGATATTATCTGTGTTGAATTACCACAATTTCTTTGTGGAGAAGGCTAGAGGGGAAGGCCCATCATCTCCCGAGTTTCGACCTGTGCGCCAGCTGGCCCTTGGGGATTTCTCAGTTATACAAAGAATTACCGCAACTTTTTTGTCTTATGGGTAAATTAAATCAAATGCAACTTTTATCCACTTGTTGTGATTTGTGTTAAAACTTGTAAGTATTTTGTTTTAATTAGAAGTTATCTGAAGCCCCATTTTTCTTGGAAAAAAACTGGAGGGAGGAAGGGAATTATGGATTAAATAATTTCCTTAATTAGTTTTAAGAAAATTTCCCAGAACACCTCACTTTCCATGTGACATTGTTTTGAATGCATATACAAATTAGTCCGAGATACCTATATGTGTATAAAACAATAAGTATGCTGCCTATTTCAACTTGTAACCTAACTTATCCGGGAATTAGTCCGCCCAATTCCCCGAGCAAAGTCTCCTAAAATCCACCTGTTTCTGCTGTCATCATCCCATTTGTCAAAAGCGACGGCACTTGTTAGCAGACCTCACATCTGTTGTAAGTTCTCTTCTTTCTTGGGCGATTAAAACAATGTGTTTCACGAAGCACCCTCGAAATACTCACTAAATTTATAAGCCTCTTCTGTAGAAGTAAACAAGAACTTGTGTTGTAGGGGTAAAAAAACATTTGATTTATGTTGCAACTGATCTCATTATTCTATGGTAAATCTATTTCTTTATTGCATCTGCATTTGGTAAAATGTGACTGAATCAATTCTTTCCTTTCTTGTTATTTATATCATTGTTAGGTTGTGTTCTATTGATAATCGTTTGCACCAATGTAACTGTTAATTCTGCTTTATAGATGATCATAGGAGTAAAAAATTTATACTCAACTGTGTTGCATGACTCTCTGCCTTAGTTTCGCCCTTTATCTCTGCAGAATCTAGTCATAGAATCTATTTTGTATCTTTTCTGTCTCCTCTTAATTGAATGAGCAAAATCGTACTGGATCTGTAAGTTTGTGAGTTATTAAGATTGCCAATCTGCTAAAATGTAGAAATAGCATTCATCAGCTTGCTTCATATGTACCAGGTTAATCCTGTGATATCCTAGATTTATGCGGTTCAATGCAAGTTAATCACCAACAAAGCAATTCCCCTAACCAGGGTTCAGGGGATTTGCAGCATGCTCTGGAAGGTGCCGCATCCTTTGGTTTTAGCAACATGCATGACATGAACCAACAAGTGTTGTCTCTAGATGCTATCGAAACCAGTAGACTTAATGTGTATGAAGCTTATAATGAGAGGTCAGATGATGTAGGAGAAGTCACTGTATGTCGTGAAGAGAAACAGCCAGTTGTGTATCGGCGTACAAGATGGAAGATGAATAAAGAGAAACAGCCTGTTGTATACAGTCGTATGAAATGGACAGATGAGATGGTTAAGCTTTTGATCACTGCTGTTTCTTACATCGGAGAAGATGTTTGGTCCAATGGGATATTCCCAAAGAAAGGTAAATGGAGGGCTATTTCCAATGCTATGGCTGAAAGACTTCATCATGTCTCACCTCAGCAGTGTGAGGATAAGTTTAATGATCTGAACAAAAAGTTCAAGAGACTGAATGATATTCTTGGGAGAGGCACTGCATGTTGTGTTGTAGAGAACCCTGGCCTTATGGAAATGATGGACCTGACTCATGATGCGCAGGAGGAAGTGAAGAAGCTTTTAAGTAGCAAACAGTTATTCTATCAAGAAATGTGCTCATACAACAACCAAAATAGACTATTCCTTCCAGATGATCAGGAACTCCAGCGATCCGTACTGTTGGCTCTCAAACGTAAGGACAGGTATGAGCCTGAATACGTCGTGCAGGATATGCCTGCAAAGAGAAAGATAGCTGGGCAAGAAAGAGTTTCCAATGTGGTCTGTGCATTCATTAATTCAGATCCTAATGTGCTTAATCCTAACAGCAATGGGATTCATGATTCTACTAACAATGAAGAGGCAGAGACATTGCAGAATGAGCAGCAGATTATGCATCGGTTACTGCAGTTGGAAGAACAGAAGTTACAAATTCAGGCCCAAATTCTGGAACTGGAGAAGCGGAGAGTCAGGTGCCTGAGGTTCCGGCGGAGAGAAGACAGGGAGCTACAAGAACTGAAGCTGGAAAATAAGGCTATGATGCTTGAGAATGAGCGCATGGAGCTTCAGCTCAAGCGCTGTGAAACAAGTCTTCAGACTGAATAATCTATCAGCATATGTTTTAGCAAGGCGCCACATGCTGCATTATACGCAATCTGTAATTTTCTTTCTATGCCCTTGCCTGTTACCCTTACAACGTACCTTTTGTCTCTTGCTTCCTGTTTGCTTTCTTTTGGTGTATAAGACGCAAAGTCGTAACTGGTATGGTGTGGTAGTTAATTTATCCTGTTGGCACTTTGTTGGGATGTTTGGTACATGAAATCTTTACTACTTTAATTGTGTTCCTCATTTCTACCTTTGCACATGGTATTTGGAAGAATTTCGGAAATCCTTGGATCTCTGCTTATATCTTATTAAAGTTGTCAAAGGGTGGCTGAAGTATCAGAGGCTTTATAGCATGTACCATATGCTGCCTGCAATATTTGAATTATAAGCAAATTTGTCTGAGATGACATTTTTTGGTTTTTATCACATAGAGGGATGCTAGTATCTAAATTGATGGTTGTTCTTTTGATGTAGTTTTTCTTTTTCACCTTGCTAATCATTCCTCTTTTTGCTATGTGATGCTTGATTGAAACTTAGCATTTCCTTCTTGAGAACTGTTGGTCATAGTAGAGCCATATCTTGCTAGAGTTCTCTATGTCTTAACTACTCAGTTTTACTTTTTTTTTTCTTCAAGAATATTGAAAAATATTAAAAGTCAACCAAATATGGGGAAATTGGAAATTCCCCCAATTATAGTAATCATTAATTGGTAATTTGAAAGATACGGTATATAACATGTTACAACCAGATAAGAGTAGCTACAAGTGTATGGAAAACTACAGTCAATGGTGAGAGAAAAGATAGTTGGTGACTTAAATGTACTGTGCGAGTGATTGGAAAGACTAACAAAACCATTCAACATAAGAAGAATAGAACTCCAACAATATGAAATATCCAATGGAAAATACAGATATTTCTAAACATATATCCATTTCACCACATTTGAGCTTGCCTCTGAAGACATCAACAAATAATGTAGGCCTTTTTTTTATGAAGAAGAGGCTTGTGCAACAGCTGCTTCTGATATTGGAAGCTCCTCATCCTTTGATTCTTTGGTTTCAGCATTGGTGTCTGAGCTCTTCTCATCTTTAGCTGACTCCTTGGCTGCTTCGATCTGTTACATTCATGTTTCAAAGTAATCAATCATATAGCGCGGATATAAAATCAAAAAACTCTTGCTTTCAGTTTCGGGGGTGGAGCTAGAGTATTAGGTAGGGGTTCGGACGAACACAATAGCTTTTACTCTTAGTACATCCATTAAATATATTTAATTGTGAATCGTGCTTACTTTATAAGTAGTATTAAAGCTTTAACGGGTCTCTCATTCTTAAACATGTAGATATTGAGAACCGTGTGGGAGGTAGATGCAGTAGTTGAACAAATAGTACGACTGCAGCCATTACTCTAAGATTGAGCCATATATGTATATGAACGATTTATACAAAATGAAGTTCAACGCCTACTCTAAGAAAAGCGGATGTAGTGTTCTGACTACAATTGAGACTCCTCTCCATTTTCTATTCTCTTCATTTGTACTTGGATGGAAGCCATATGGCATAGTTAAGAATTAACGGTTGAGATTAAATTAACGAAAGCAAAACTCCAACCATAGTTAGAATAATTAATTCCTTCCATATAGGATTATTAGCATTTCCTTATCAATTTCTTAAGTTTCCAATAATTTTTTTCCCTTACCCTTGCTTTTAACCTCCACTGCCTATACAAGGAGAAGGACAAGGTAAATCCACGAATTGAGTTTATATAAGACTTCAAAATTCGAGATTATATGTGTTGATACCTTTTCTTGATACTGCTAATTTGGAATAATTCTTAGTCATGTACATAATTTTAATATCATACAGATTCTTTTAATTTTTTATCCGGCAAATATATTTAGTACAGTTTTAAAATTTTTTCATAATTGGTTGGACTGCTAATGGTTCTCAACTTTGAATGGGAATATAAAAAGATTTCATAGAAAGTAGCAAAAAGAATGACGCATTGGAAAAGGTTTACGCCAGGAAAGAGAGAAAAGCTTTTAGGTAAGCTAGAATTATGGGATTGTTAAAAAGTATTTGGAGCAAATATATGGAAGGAATTAATTATCCTAACCCCCTGGTCAGAGCTTTACTTAGGTTAATTAAATCTCAACTTTTAATTCTTAACTATGCCACGTGGCTTTCATCCAAGTAGGAACTCGCATAAATGAAGAAAATAGAAAATGGAGAAGAGTCTCATCCAGTTAAATTTGACACGTAGTATAAGTATATATATATATATATATGAAAATCTGTTAGCGCTCGTTTGGTACGCGGACTAAATTATTCCGAGATTATAGTCCTGGAGTTATAATCCCTAGAAATAATACCAAGTTTGATAGGATAAGGTGGGATAAGATGGGATATCCAAGATTAAGTCTGGGACTAAGTTTATATTATGTTTAGCATACAATATAAATTTATTCCGGAAAAAATCTATACCATCAACCAAACATAGTATAAATTCAGTACCACACCTAATCTCACCTTATTCCGCATACTAAACAATCCCTTAAAATTTTATAATAATTATTAAATTTTGAACTCATATTTCACTAGGTAAAATGAGTTCAGTGCTAAATCCTCAAGGTTGAACACATCAAGCTAAAAATTCTAATTTGCCTGTTAACTTAAAATTTTGAATTCTGCTTTATTTGTTTAGTGTTGGTTGTCAAAGTACGCTATATAATTGGGGAGGGTTGAGGGGACATTTTAATTGGGGGAATAGTTCTTTGAATCTTAGTTGGATTTTGTTCCAACTCATTAATCTTTTTCCATGTTTCCCGTCAACAATATATACTTAGAAGGTAACATATATATTATATAATTATGTAACCCATTAAATACCTAAGCTAAAGTTATATAAACTAACAATTTTTATACTATTTCTCAATTTTAAGATGTGATTGCAAACTAGCTAGGTATTATTTTAATTTTTTGGGTCACCAATTAATGATTGAGATTTACTTATATTCAACTTATAATTGACCCGATTGTATAAATAATTTTTTTTTATATTGTTAAACATAAAATTTAAAATCATAAATACCTCGTCGAGTAAAGATCCTAGGGATTGATGTTTGTTGTCAGCACCTTTCTCCTCAGCCACCTTCTCATCCTCCTTTGGCTCGGTATTGTCACTACCTTCTGTCACCTCCACCACCTCAGGCGCGTTGGTGGCGGTGACAGCGGCGTTCTCCTCCTTCGGTTGCTCCGGTGGAGGAGCTGCCATTGCCTCAGCCCTCATGCCCTTTGGTACACTAGCACAAGCCCCCATATTTTTCTTCTTTTTTAGCTTGTCTTTGTCTTAGCAAATGAGGCTTGAAACCTTCTCTTTCTTCCTCTCACAAACTTAAATGTAATGTTTGTGAGAGAAGGAAGAAAGATGGAACAATGCCAAAGAGAGAAAGAAGATGACTTTCAAGTAATTTGCAAGGAATTTCTTAGGAATTTTGATAGGAATATATACATGGAATTGAAAATAAACTTAGCCTTTGTGGTATTTCCGATTTTCTATCTCAGACACAGAAAATATTAAGGGAAGTGCATGGTCTCAATAAAAAATTTCCAATGTTAATTTGTTCAATGATTTGGTAATTCACATCACCAATGGGCCAATGACTCAATATATGTTTGGACCCATTATTTTGTTAACGGAAAATTAGGAGAAGGGTACGTGTGGGTTTGCATGCACTTCTAGGTTCCATTTTCGAGTACTTCTCCCTTGAGAAGTAATGTAAAAAATTAACCGGTTGTCCTATAAGGAATTGGTCTTTAAAAATTATTTTATTTTTTACTTTATTGCAAAAATATGCTTTTTCTTCACCAAGAAAATCGTAGTTCTTCAACATTAGAGTTTGAAATTCTTGTTTGGGGTAAAAATTGAAAGTTAATGATTTGATTATTATTAAAATTATTTGAATTGATAATTTATGCTTAAATTTTTAGTTCAACTAATAATTTAGTCATTTACTTTAAAAATCTCTAAAGTTCATTGTTGGTCCTTAAAAGAATATTAAAGAAGACAAAGTGAGTTTTCTTGATTTATTATTTTTTTACTAAATTGGTGATTGAAAATTGTTTGTGTTGGTATTAGAGGTTTGTTTTAAAGTTGAGACTGAAGCAGATTTGGGATGGTTTGATCAAAACTAAAATTACAATTTCGAAGAACACTTTGTTGAACACCACAGAAAAATTATACTATTTTGGTAGATTTTGATGAACAATTTAAAGAATGTCAATTACAGATAACACAAAATCATGTCAATCTGCTAGAGTTTGGTGAACAATTGAACTAGCACAAAATCATATCAATTTGGTAGAGTAACAATATACATAGAGTAAATATAGTATTAAATCTATCAATCCGGTAGAGAAATCATTGACAAGCAATACATGTGTGTGGGGTCCATCTTTTTCTAATACCATAGAAAATGAGATAATATTTAAAGACTAATCCCTTATAGGACCATTCAGGTCAATTACCTAAAGTAATATCATCTATTAGAAAAGGGCCTTTTTAGTTTTTTCTTTCACCTCATTTTTTCTTAAAATTTTAGGATGGATAAACTTGTGAATAACTTATGAGTGAAGGGAAGAAGAGAGGGAGCTTTAGATGGAATTAAATATCATAAAATGAAGTTATTATACTGACTAATTAAAGTTGGGGCTTTTGTATTTATATCCGATTTTGAGGTTATAATTGAAGTTATATTACTTTGTTAAAAATTTGTAAGCCTACACACTTTACGATCAATTCAGACTTATCGGTCTGAAGTTAAAAAAAAAATTAGTCTGAAGTGCAATGCACTTAAGGACAATTAAGTCTAAAGTGCAAAAATTATACTTAAGATGCGCATAACGCCAAATAGGTCTGAAGTGCAATAAATATTTTCATGCACTTAAGGTCAGAGAGGTCTGAAGTGAAAAAATTGCACTTCAGTTGCACTTAAGGCCAAATGGGTCTAAAGTGCAACCAATGATTTCATGCACTTAAGACCAATAAGTCTCAAGTGAAAATTTATACTTCAGATGCACTTAAGGTCAAATAGGTCTGAAGTGCAACTAATGGTTTCATGCACTTAAGGCCAAAAAGTCAGAAGTGAAAAAATTGTACTTCAGATGCACTCAAGGCCAAATAGGTCTGAAGTGCAACCATTATTCTCATGCACTTAAGGTCAAATAGAGATGAAGTACAAATTGCCCAGATACAGAAGTTTATTCTTTGAATTTTAACAATCCAATATACGATTTAACACCTAAATCTACTCCAAATGAGCTCAAATTTGGAACATAACCTCAAAATATCATCAAGAATAAACCTCAATCATCAATTTGTCAAAACAACAGTAAGTCTAACAAATTCATTTTGCAATCAAGAAAAAGAAGAAGAAAAATTCCTAAGCAATAGTAAAAAATTAAAATGCCACAGTAGCTCACCACTGTAAAACATCATAAACTACCTTAAAATATATTCACAAACACCATAAGAAGAAGAAGAAGGAGGAGGAGGAGGAGGAGGAGGAGGAGAAGTTGTTTAAACTTTGTGTACTAGTTAAAATATTTTTAAAAAGGAGGTACAAATTAAATGGGGACGATCAAATGGGAAGTCACGTGCAATTTTTACATTAAAGCTAGGGGTGTCAAATGGTGGGTTGATTTACATATGGGTTATAACCCACCTAATGTTAGCTTGGGTGAAAATGTATGAATTAATTTGGGTTGAATAATGGAGATCATATAGATTTAGCGAAGATAAGGTACAACGGAAGAAAAAGATTACATACAACTAATACTTATTAATTGAGAATATATTTTCTGCAGGTTAATAACAGTGAGATTTGTACATTTAAGAAATATACAGAACTTCTAAAATACATTTTATTTCTATTTGCATATAATATTGACAATATTAATTATTATTGTTCAATTACCAAGTGGAACTAATAAAAGCTTTTTCTTTCGTTATCTTAACTATCTAAAAACAACTATTTAAATTTTTTCTACACTTAAGTTTTGGAAAAATTACCTAAAATATAGGTCCATAAACAATTTCAACCAAACCTAGCCCAATGCAAAATATCTATTGGAAATAGCCTAAATGTCATTTTGTAACACCGATTTATTTTGCTAAAACACAAAGACAATTCAAACTTTTTGAGATACTGGACTTGAGTATTAATGTAATATTCTAATTCATTTAAGTTGAAATTAAGAGAATCAAGCATCTTGATTCATTTAAAAATAAAAGTTAGTTTTTGGATTGGATCGACGAATTAACCTGAAGCCATCATGGACAGCCATTGAAGCTTGCTTAAGCTTGAAGTCAAAAATTAGGGTTTTTATAATTGAAATTTATTTTGAGTGGGTGTTGTTGGAATATATTGGGTACATCTTAAGGAATGTGAATCTCAATTTTGGGATTTGGTAGAGATTTTAGGTGGTTTGAATTGAAATTTGAGCGAAATTCGAAGTACACAGGATGAACATTGAGGAAGATAATATGTGTATCTCAATGTGTATCTACCATGTATCTTTTGTGTATTACTTGTATATCAAATATATATATCTCTTGTGTATCTCCTGTATATCTATATATACTTGTACATGAGATACATGTTTGATTCATATGTCGTCGAGAAATTAGAAAACTTGATTTCAACTGCATATTTTGGCTCAAAACTAGTTCTATAGCCTATTTGGCCCAAGGTGCAAAAATCACCTTATTTTGAGAAGTGCTTTTTCTCAAAAGTATTTTTCTCAAAAGTACTTTTGGTGAGAAGCAGTTTGTGTGTGGCTACTAAATTTAAAAAGCACTTTTGAGCAGCAATTAGTGTTTGGCCAAGCTTTTAAAACTGCTTCTAAGTGTATTTTTTCTTAAAAGTGCTTTTTAAAAAAATACTTTTTGGAGAGAAGCTACTTTTTTCTGCTTTTCCAAAGATGCTTCTGCTTCACCTCAAAAACACTCTTTTTTTTCTTCCAAATTTGGCCAAACACATCAACTTTGAAAAAAGAACAATTTTTTTTGGAAAAAAAAGTGCTTCTAGGATTTGAGAAGCTTGGCTAAACAGGCTACTAATCAGTTCCAATCTTTATCAAATTTTGTATATTTTTGCTTAGATTTTTGGAATATTGTATATTTTTACTTTGTGTGTCATCACCTTGTTTGCTACCTCATCGATGAAATTTTATTTCTATCTTGCATCTAATGTTGCTGATCACACTTAAAAATATGAAAGGAGATTTTTGCGCGTGATTTTCGGAGGAAAATAATCCTTATTTATCTAGGGTTTTCAATTTTGTACGCGTTTGACTACTCCTCTTAGCCCTAAAAACTTATAAAAATAGCCCTAAAATAATGTAACCATATCAAATGGTGTAGCGAATTTTTGGAGCAAACACAATCTTGCTTTTCTCTCTCTCTTCTCCCTTCCTTTGCTTTCTCTCTCCTTCCTTTTTCTTCTTCCTCTTCTTCAAAATTTCAAAGGACCTTAATAATGGAGCTTCTCTTATTTTCACTGCACAAATCACAAAAACCTCGGTGTAGTCATTTTCTCTGTCATTTCCTCTCTTCGATGTATATATACTATGTATAAATATTATCCAGTATATGTTTGATATATAATCACTATAAATCTAGGTACAATCAGCATATATTCATTATACCCTTAGTTATACAATGATTATATGCTGAGTTATACAATGATTATACCCTGAGTTATATAATAATACAGTGATTATGCACCAACCCTCCGTCTCCTTCTCTTCGTGTTCACGAGCAAGCTGTAAAATTTTTTATCTATCAAACTTTTTTGAAATGTATTATCGACTCTAACACCATTATTGCTGGATTGATCCATTGCTTCGGGGATTGAACCTGTTGCTAGACTCACAAATTCAGAAAAAGTTGTGAACTCAACAAATAATTATCAAGGCTTGAGCATAATGAAGATCAAATTATACAAAAGATTTTGATTGTCGATTTGGATCACTACTGAAAAAATGGATTGGCTGCTATAGTTTTGGTTTGAATAAGATAAAAAAAATTGGTCTTTTTCTTGTCTTGTAAGGTGGGCCATAAGAACAAAAAAATAAAAAATGTGGAGAAGATGATAGAGACGGCTGATTTTGAGAGAGAGGGAGAGATGAACGGTTAGGTCTAAGGCTTTTTTGTTTTTTACAAAACAAAAGATAAATCTTGAGAAAGAAAAGGAGAAAATTGACATATTAGGGAGGTGGCTATAAATCTGAAGTAAAATTACCGCATGGCTATTAAGTGTAATAAAATGAGATTAGATTTATTATAAGTTTTATAGTTAATATGGGCTGCTAATTCAGTTAATTGTTCTTTTCTTAACATCTCTTTAAGCTTTCTTATGGGTCAATTTAGAGGAATTTACATAGAATATAACTTATTTATTACTTGTTTAAATGAGTTATAACTATTTTTAGATTTACATATAATGCAACTTTTTAAAAATTTGTAACATTTCATATTCCTAATATATCTCTCTTAGTTGAGTTAATAGTATTGACTCCTTAATTTTTCAATTCATTAACTAGATCGTATTGAGAAATCACAACACACTTGTGCTCTTTAATATCCAATTATCTCACCATACCATATTGAGAATGAACAGACATTCTCTTCCACAATTCCGTGGGAATAATATTATTTTCTCCTTGCACTTCAATTTCATCTGCTCGTTTGAGCACTCAGAGGAATCACCCAAACTACCTATTTTTGGAAATAATTATCGTGTTAACCAAAGAAGCAGAAATGTCACGACCCAAAATTTCCACCTTCGAGACCATGATGGCGTCTAACATTTCACTTGCTAGGCAAGCCAATGTTAGAATAATTTTAATCATTTTTAACAGTTCACCTTAATTAAATAGTGAAGAAACCAACAACTGGAATAATATCTGAATTTTAATGAACGAACCAAAATAATAACGATGTCTAAATACCATTCCAGAACTGGAACACGAGCTTCTAGAATAATACAAACAAGAGTCTGAATAAAAATAAAGCTGTTTGAAAAAAAGCGCACAGCTAAAATAAAGCAGAAGGGGACTACTGAGCTACGAACGCCCTGCAGCTATACTTCAAGTCTCCTCTGATACCTGAATTCGAGCAAAATATACAGTACGCCGCTGGGACCAACTCCGGTATCTGCACAAGAAGTGTAGAGTGTAATATGAGTACAACCGACGGTATGTACTCTGTAAGTGCCGAGTCTAACCTCGACGAAGTAGTGACGAGGCTAAGGCAGGTCACTTACACTAACCTGTAGGCAATAATAATAATAATAACAGGAATAGAGGTAAAACATGTAAATCATATTAATTATTGAACTCAATTCATTAGTCATAATCTTTCAATTAGTTTACGTTGCGCCGTGCAACTCGCTCCAACAATATAAACTTAACGTAAAATCCGTTGCGGCGCGCAACCCGATCCAACAATATAAACTTAAAATAAAATCCGTTGCGGCATACAACCCGCTCAAACAATATAAACTTAACAACTCTTAAATATAAAAAAAATACTCTAATAAATACCATATTTAATAAGAAATTATCAGGCAACAAAGCATATAATTATTATGATTTATTCATGAAACAAGTAATGACAAGTAGAAATAAATTGTGGGAATCAGAGAGGAAGATAGGCAATTTAATATTTAATATGCTAAATGTCAAGTAGCAATTAAGACACATAAGTCAAATAAGCATGTAGCAATTATAGCATGAATTGAAGACATAATGTTGGACAAAGAATATGAGAGAAATAATTAATATAATAATTAATTCATAATTTAAAATAAATTATGATTTTTAGATAAATATGAAAACAATCAATTTGAGAACGTATAGGCACTCATCACCTCGCCTATACATCGTTATACATGAAATTCACATAACAAATAATTCAAGGTTCTATTTCCTCAAGTCAAGGTTAACCACGACACTTACCTTGCTTCGCAGTTCAAGTGATCACTTGACCATAACTTTTTCTTTTAAATTATTCTCCAAACCAATCAAATCTAGCAAATTATTTACCAACAATTCAATTTGAGCTTTAGAAATTATTCACAATTCGAAAGAGACTTAATTTAAGTAATTTTTGAAAAAGTCAACCAAAAGTCAACGAGGGGCCCACTTTTCGGAACCCGATGAAAAAATTACGGAATCCGGACACTCGTTCCGACACGAGTTCAACCATACCAAAATTATCGAATTCCAACATCGGATTGTCTTTCAAATCCTAAATTTTTATTTTTGGAAAGTTTTACAAAAATTTCAATTTCTTCCATCTAAATCCAAAATAAATGATGAATATAAACATGAATTTATGAAATATAGTCACTTTCGAATATAGAACACTTACCCAAGTTGAAGTCGTGAAAACCTCTTTTGAAATCGCCCAAATGCGAGACTCAAAACTCAAAAATGAGCAAAAATGGCTAACACCCGATTTTATGTATTCTGTCCAGCATTTTCGCATCTGCGAATAAATATCCGCATCTCCGAGCTTGCATTTGCGAGGCAAAGCTCGCATTTTTGGAACAGGGCAGCCAGGCAAACGACCGCATTTGCGGACCTTCACGTCGCAGAAGTGACTGCGCAGAAGCGCGAAGGAAGCCGCAGAAGCGAGAAAAATCGCATCTGCGATCACGGCACCGCAAAACCGGGCGTCGCACCTGCTTCCCAACCTTCGCAGAAGCGAAGCTTCTCCCCTTACTTCACAGTCGCAGAAGCGACACTGCCTCCGCAAAAGCGATCATGCACCTGCGGCCAAAATTGCGCAGGTGCGACACACCAGAACCAGACCTGTAAATTTTTACCAAAATGGTCCGAAACACGTCCGAAACTCACCCGAGCCACTCGAAACCTCGTTCGAATATTCCAACAAGTCCCGTAACATAATACGGATTTACTCGCGGTCTCAAATCATGTCAAATAATGTCAAAATTACAATTCACACCTCGATTCGAACTTATGAGTTTTAAACTTTTCACTTTACAAAACCCTCGCCGAAACGTATTAAATGAATCCAGAATGATTTCAAATTTGGCGTACAAGTCATAAATGACATAACAGAGCTATTACAATTCTCGAAATCTCAATCCGAGTCCGATATCAATAAAGTCAAATTCACGGTCAAACTTTGATATCTTTAAGCTTTCAAACTTCCAATTTTCAATAAATGGCGATAACTCAAGCTAGGGACCTCCAAATTCAATTCCGGACATAGGCCCAATTCTCAAATTACGGACCAATTGGGACTGTCAAAATACTGATCCGGGTCCGTTTGCTCAAAATGTTGACCGAAGTCAACTTGAGTGAGTTAAAAAACACTATTTCTTAATTTTTATTAATTTTCACATAAAAGCTTTCCGAAAAAATATACGGACTGCACAAGTCGAGAAATGCTAAATGGTGCTACTCGAGTTCTCAAAACACAGAAATAAATATTAAATTTAAAGATGACCTATCGGGTCATCACAAGAAATGAATTACAAATCCACCAAGAACGACAATATCGCTAATGAATTTGAATTTCGGATCTTCAAACTTATTTTGATCTTTGTTGTTCACACCAATGGTGTTCTTTTCTTCCTCTTTTTTCTTTCCTTTGTTCGATATTAAATTCAACCAATAAAAATTGATATTCTTGAATTTATTTTCTGAGACATTGTTGTGATTCAACATTTTTATTTGAAAGTAACAATGTTTAATCACATGGTACCATGAATTAAGGCAAAATACCAAAATATTTATTTATGTGTTTGGTATAATATATATTTTTCATATAGTATATATGAATACATTATTCATATACATTAATATACGTATTTGCAAAATATATTTAGATGATCTACTATTTATATACAGAATTAATGAACACTGGATATAAGAGGATTATATATAGTATATTTATAGTATATAGTATATAGTATATTTATTGATAATTGGTAGAAAAGATATAAAATGCTATGTAAATTATCTCATATTTAGCTCTTGGTTGTGTGAATTTGGGACGTTAATTGCATCGATTCATGTTAATATAATATATTTTTATGTGTAGGAATGAAACGAAAGCAATCGGGAGCGAAAACGGGGAAGAAACGAGCCAAAACAAGAAGAACCGGACAAAGGAAGATGGGGAGCCACAGGCCAGCGCCCAGCGCTGCCTGTGGCGCTGGAGGCAGCAAGGAAATAAAGCTGGAAAAACTTATTGCTCGCAGTCCCCTGGAGGGCGCTGGGCGCCACCCAGGGGACCGACTGCGGGAAAAGTGTCCTACTTCGTCTAGAAGACCCCCAAATCGACCCCAAACCTTCCCAACTCCTATATAAACACCCCTAAACCCATCTTGAAGGGAGAGAACGTGATTTTGGAGCAAGAGGAGGCCTAGGAACATCAACAACACAACAATTTCTCAGTTCATCAATCCAAACTAGTATCTTTATTTTAGTTTTTCTTACTTAGTTATTTGATTTTGTTGAACATGAGTGGCTAATCACCCCTTGTTCTGGGGTTGTGATTAGCCATGAATATTGTGTTTTTAACTTGATGAATTCGTTTTAATAGTTAATGTGGATAAGATTGTTTCTTCAATTCTATGCTAAATTGCTTAATTGCCTTGGCCATCAATTAAGTTCTATCAATTATCTATGCGATGTTTGAGAAAACTAAGTTTAGATTAGAATAAGAATTGAAGAAAGCATGTTCTTAACTTTGTTAAAAAGAGCGGATTAGTGGTTAGGATAGGAATATACTTAATCACCATGCTTAATTGTATAATCGTGTTCTTCATGCATTCTTGCTAGATTAATTCCATAGGAATATAGGCATTAATCTTGT
>MCJB01048575.1:179344-231512 GCA_002018475.1 Nicotiana obtusifolia | reverse complement strand
ATATATATATATATATATCAAGGTAAAATATTAACAAATTAGCGACCTATTGTGGTCGCTTATTGCACCATAAAATTCCTTTACATAAGCGACCAAAGATGGTCGCTAATTTAATTTCTTATTTAATTTAATATTCAACAAAAGCGACCAACTTTGGTCGCTTATAGTACAATTTAATTTCTGATTAAATTTAATATTGAATAGTAGCGACCAACTTCGGTCGCCAACGTCCCCAGAAATTTTTCCATACCTGTGCGACCAACTTTGGTCGCTAAAATTGAACGTGGGTCCAGATTGGCGACCAAAGTTGGTCGCCATTTTCGAATTTTCTTTGACCAGCTTTGTTTGACCAGGCCGGTCAAAATGTTGAACAAAATGGCGACCACTGTGCGACCAATTTCGGTCGCTATTTTATTTAAGTTTTTTTTTCAATTTTTTTTTCTATTTTGGCGACCAAAATTGGTCGCTTTTTGTGTCAGACCAACTTTGGTCGCTAATCTTTGGTCTCTATTTTCCTGATTTCTAGTAGTGATTTTATGTTCAATATTATAAGAAACACTTCATTTAGTAGTTATTTAATTATTATTTTTAAAATTTTAGAGCTTAAAATTAATTAAAATTTACTTATTAATTTGTTTCTTATTTGAACCAAGTTTAAATTTATATTTTCTTTTCATTTCGAACTTTGTATACGTCTTACAGCGTAAACTATATATAAATGATTAGGAAAAAGGAAAAATAAAAAGATTTAAGAAAGAACAGGTATAAGTTCTTGGACAATAGTGTAGATAGTTCACTTTTTAAAAATATACGCACTAATAATATTATTCAGTATTATACTTTTAACTTCCAAAAGTTTTAAATACACTATTATAATTACAAGCAACATTGAACAGAAATCAATAAAAGACACAAAATTAACAAGATAATTTGTAAGATTCTTTAATTTTTAATCCATGATACATTTAGGTAAATATGAGTGGGTTTATTAGCTAGTCTTCAATTCTAGATTCTCTTACTAGCTTGCTTTATTTTTTCTTTTCTTTTTTTAATGTCTTTTTTGTTTATTATTGCACTTTGATTTTGTGTTTATTTAAAGTTAGTAGATGATTAGTTACCGGTTTATATGTTGTAAGTTGTATCCTTCAAGATTATTTAGATTTTAAGTTGTTAGTAGATGAAATTCTAAAATTGTAATCTTGGAATAAATTTTAAGTTGAAATATCGATGTTGAGGACTTCAAAGATAACTTCTTGAATTATTGAATTAGTTATACACAATCAATATTCATGATCATCTTTCGAAACTTACACTTTTATTTTATAACTTATTACTATTTTTTAGATAAATATATATTCACTGAGACAAGATTCACACGCATCGCGCGTACCTTGGAAGGCCATTACTATAAAAATGATAAAACTGAATCAAAATCTTTACAACTTCTAGTCTAGCTAGTAAAAATAAAATATAAAGACCAACTAGGATAAATAAGTTATATACAAACCCCTCCAAGAAACCCCAATCCTTTGGCCAAAGACTACATCACTGGCATTATATTATTATACAGTTAAAAGGAGTAAAATAAGAGAGAGCATGATTGAATGAATTATTTAAGAGAAGAGGAAAATCTTATCCAAGGTTACAACCGTCAGCACATAGTCATAACTCATAGTACTAATTAATATCGTACATGACAAATATCAACTTCGACAGTTCCAATGCCAAAACCAATCTATTATCAATTCCCTCTTGACTTTTGTTTCTCTTTCCCTCTCCTTTTGGTTTTCTTTTCTAATAAATTATTTTTCACTATTTTCTTAGCCAAATATCTGTACTTTCAGCTTCAACTTCTCTGTAATTTTGATCATACATCCGAATTCCAAAGATATGGCAAATAAAACCTCCGATCTTGTTGGGCGAGTAGACCCAGCTCAGAGTTTCAATACAGAAGCGCTGCTTCGCTATGCATCTGCTAATGTTGTTGGCTTCCCTACTAACCCTTCTCAATTTACTGTTTCTCAGGTTTTGTATGCTCGTTCTTTTCTCCCCTTTGTTCTTTTTTATAATTGTTTGCTAAAGAATCATCTGTAGATTGTGACTTTGACAAGTAAGGACTTGGTTTTTCCCTCTTTGTAATTTTGGTTAATGAATTTATCAGTGTGACAAGTAAAAAGAGGCTCCAAACTATGTTGTGTGATTGATGGTTATAGACATACATATAATGTATTCAATGCTGGAATTAGCAAAAGAAAATGATAAAGAAAAGACTGAATTTTTTGGAATTGTGGTAAATAAAAGAAGAAAATTTTGTGCTTTACTGTGTTGGGCTGGAGTTAAACTTCAGTTAGGGGATTGGTGTACCGGATTATGGTGCAAAAGGAAATTAAGATTAAGAAATCCTCTGTTTTAGCTTATTCAAATTCTTTCTTTTTGCTACTTCTTTCATTTGTTTGCTTATTCAATTTATTTATTTTTGGGATTGGGCGAGTCGAAATGGTATAGTTTCCACGGAAGAAAGAGATATCTTTGGAGGGAATGTTGCCTGATACTCGGTGGTGTATGTGTACGGCAATGATAAGTTTTATGCTTTATAGGAGGGAATTATAGCATAGGCATTCCACTTTGTTTATCTAGTTAGACAGAAAACGCATGATACAAAGCTCAAAATTAATCTACACAATGAGTGGTTATGAAACATAGTGATGAAAAAGGAATACTGTAGGATTTCATTGTAATTGATCTTGTTTTCTAAAGGAAAAGGAGAATTCTTAAAATGATAAACAAATGTTTTATAGAACTTCAATGTTGGGATGTGCTTGTTACTAACATTATCATCTAAATTCAATGTCATTATTATCTTGAACAAAATATAGAAGTTATCCAAATCAAAAAATTGGAAGTGCATTTCCCAGATTAGCAATAGAAGTTTTAGTTCCTTTTTAGGAATTCTCCCTCGAGAAGGGAAGAGAATAGAATCAACCCTTCTAAAAGAGTTCTTGCCAATCTGGATATGAGCTCAGTATTAAACCTACTGGGATTTGAATGATGTCAATCTGTATTAGTTTGGTATTGGAAGATACAATTTTATTTACTTCTGTGCGGCTCTCATCTGTACTCAGAACAGAGGCTTCCATGTCTAATGCAGTTTTTTGTTGCAAAGTTCTCACCTTTCATTTGTTTTTAAAATATCATCTTTGTTGTGTTACAGTTTGGGCATGGTCAATCAAATCCCACTTTCCTCATTGAGGTCCGTTCAGGAACCTTGGCAAAGAGATATGTGTTGAGAAAGAAACCTCATGGAACTTTGTTGGCATCTGCTCATGCTGTTGAGAGAGAGTATGAGGTTGTGGTGTATTCTTTCTTTCTCTTGTGAAGTGGATATGTTCAGTAATATGTCATGTGTGTGCATGTACTGCTTTTAACTTTGAGATTTTGATGCTGACACGGCAGGTTCTACATGCATTGAGTACTCATACGGTGGTTCCAGTCCCAAAAGTTTTCTGTTTGTGTACAGATTCAAGTGTGATCGGAACTCCATTTTACATCATGGAGTACTTGGAAGGACGTATCTTTATAGACCCTAAGCTACCAGTATGAATTCTGTTTTCAACTTTTTATCTGATTTCTTCAAACTTATCAAAAAGAAAACAGTGGCATCACTAGAATAATATTGGATTGATAGGTGGGCATTATTACTTTCATTGATTCAAAAGATAAAACATACCTTTTTTTTGTATGGATTAGGATGTACAACCTGAAAGAAGACAGGTCATATATCGTGCTGTTGCTCAAGCTTTGGCCGTTCTTCACTCTGCTGATATTGATGCAATCGGTCTTGGTAACTATGGGAAGCGGACAGACTATTGTAAGCGACAGGTAAAGAAATTTAGATCTCTGTCCCAAAATAGTTGGGTTTGGGAACATGAATCCTGTACATATTCCTGTTAAGGCCCATTTCATTCTAATACATATCTGGAAAAAGAACTTGTGCCTTATTTGCTTTTGGTTGGTCTATCACTCTTTGAGCGTTGAAAATTGTAATGCAACTGGAAATAACACATTTTTTTATGGGTTTGTACCTGAATAGTTCAGTTACTTTATCCATGGCACTTTCTTTTGCTGGGTGACACTTTATATTGTCTGATTATTTACGTAACCTAGTTCAGGTAGAGAGGTGGGCCAAACAATATCTTTTGTCTACCGGTGAGGGTAAGTCCAGGAGAAACCCTAAAATGTTAGAGCTGGCTGATTGGTTGCGGCAACATATTCCCCTTGAAGATTCCTCTGGGGCAACAGCAGGTCTAGTTCATGGTGACTTTCGGATCGATAATGTCGTGTTTCATCCTATTGAGGTGTGGTCCTTGAAAGCGTCTGATACTTCCTTCTGTTCCTTGCAGTTGCCTATGCTATAGGTGTTCTTTTTCATGTGTGCCGCCCTCTCCCGGCCCAAAAGCTCTTGCAGTGCAACTGACTATGTTAGTTGATGTTGCAGGATAGAGTTATAGGTATTCTTGATTGGGAGCTCTCCACTTTGGGTAATCAAATGTGTGACGTTGCCTACAGCTGCTTGGTACTGCCACTCTTTTGCGGCTTCTACTTAATTTCTCGATATTATTAGGCCAATGACATGCACCATCCTCAGAGTCATGTTTTCTGTAATTAGTAGCCTTCACTAGGATTTTGTTTCACATGATTGATATATAGACCCGAATAAATTTTTTTAAAGTTATAATATCTTTTCTTTCTTATCAGGGACATATAGTGAACATAGCATCAGAAGATATAGAAGAGAATAATGGCTTTGAACTCACCAGCTTCCCTGAAGGAGTGCCTTCACTTGCCAATTATCTCGCAGATTACTGCTCAGCAGCTGTAAAGCCTAACTTTCTGCGTCTTTGTTAGATGGTTATTACTGAGCAGGCATTTCTTGTATTTATCTTTGAACCGACTAATAGAGAATAAAAGTAATAAAGAAAGCATGGCAGACCGGTAAGTTTAAGAAGGAATGCATTGATTTTCTGATTCCTTCTTTCCACATTTGTTCCTTTGTTATGCAAGGAAAAAAAAACTGACTGGAGTATAGAAATTGTGATGTCTTTTGACAATGCCTGCCTTGTAGTATTATCCGGTATTCAAAATGTTAAAACGTTTGTGCATGGTTTATCATCTTTGTTTTTTTGGGGGGTTGATTAGCAGGAGTAAATCAGCACTCTTTAATACGGTGCAACTACTTGTCTCTGAATTCTTTTGGCTTTGTTTTTTGGCATTCAGGGAAGACCTTGGCCAGTCGATCAATGGAAGTTCTACATTGCTTTTTCCTTATTTCGTGGGGCTTCAATATATGCTGGTGTACATTCCAGATGGATCTTGGTAATCAGATTTCTTTACTTGTGGTGACATCATTTTGATGTTTTGACCAACAATTTTGCTATGTAGGATTTATTATCTATATTATAGATCTCTATTTTCATCTATTCTCTAGCCAAGGGTCTATTGGAAACATCCTCTCTGGTAGGGGTAAGGTCTGGGTACACATTACCTCCCCAGACCCCACTTGTGGGAACTCACTGGGTTTGTTGTTGTTGTAGTTGTATTATAGATCTCTAATAATCGGTGTGCAGGGTAATGCTTCAGGAGGAGAACGTGCCCGGCGCACCGGAGAAAGGGCTGATTCCTTCATCAGAACTGCATGGTCGTTTATCCAAAGAAAATCTGTTCTCCCGCAGCACCCTCCAACCGGTAAATTCTATACCTTAACAACTTCTTTGCTGTTTCTAATTTAGCTAACCTCTCCAATTATGGATGGTCATTCTAGCCTTTTTAGTATCATGTACGCTCTTATTATTCGTAATTCTTCGAATACCATTCTGCATACGCTCTATGTTTCAACTGTAATTTTGCTCCGGCTCTACAGTCGAAACTCTTGTGTAACATCCAAAGTTTGAACCAAAATTCTCCTGTGTTCAAACTCCACTTTTCCGTGAAATTGCAGATGATTCTAACCAGTAACCAACCTTTAACATGTCTCTGCAACAAAAAGAGCAAATTTGCACTTGAAAAATTGCAACCTTTTGTCCTTCACATTTATTTTCGTCGGCATTGAATGTCCATGAGAAGTGGTTACTTTGTCAAATTGGTGCTGAATTAAAATCTGATAGGCTACTATGACTTTATCGGTCATGCCAAATGAGATAGTAAAACTCGGTTGTAATACCTGTTTCCTTAATCAGATTTTGCTGTTATGCTCAACTATGCAGAGACAAGTTCGGAGGATCATGTCAGGCAACTTGGAAAGGATAGCCCTAATCAAGGAATGCCAATGGGAGGGAAATTTGTGCCCAGTGAGAAGGTTCAAAAGTTGCGGCAGAAATTGATAAAATTTATGGAGGATCATATATATCCAAGGGAAAATGAGTTTTACAAGCTTGCACACTCTGACATGCGTTGGATGATTCACCCAGATGAAGACAAATTAAAGGACCTGGCAAAAAAAGAAGGATTGTGGAACTTGTGGATACCAGTGAGTTTGTAAAGCTCTATTCTGTCATAAAGGAGTGAGATTCCAGACATTTTCTTTCTAAGAATGTACCTGATTTTTTTTCCCCCTACTAATATGCAGTTTGATAGTGCTGCTCGGGCAAGAGAACTGATCTATGGGAGCAGAAATGGTCTAAGCAACAATGATTCTGATAGATTATTGGGTGCTGGCCTTTCCAACCTGGAGTATGGATATCTGTGTGAAATTATGGGTCGTTCTGTTTGGGCGCCGCAAATTTTCAACTGTGGGGCACCTGATACAGGAAATATGGAGGTAAAGTAAGGATTACTTAATGTTTTGTAAAGAGATAGTTTGATGGCAACTAGTACAGTAATATTCTTTTAACTAAAATCAACGAAAGACACCAGTTGCAAATATATGATAATTAGTCTTAAGAATACTTAACTAACTCGTGCAGCTGTGGTGGAAAATTTAACTGGTAAAAAGTGAAAACAATAGTAGGTTCATAAAGACAACTTGCTATGCCCTTCGATGCATAATTGTTTATGTTCCAACTTATTTCTTTGGGAGTGGTTCATCTTTTCAGGTATTACTTCGGTATGGGAATGAGATACAGATGAAGGAATGGCTTGTTCCCTTGCTTGAGGGAAAGATACGCTCTGGCTTTGCAATGACAGAGCCTCAAGTTGCATCCTCAGATGCCACCAATATAGAGTGTTCCATTAAAAGGTAGACACAAGCTCCAATAAAAACGATATGAGATTAGCTTCTCTCTCTTTCTCTTATTTTGTTCTTATATACACTCATGCATACCCACAGTCAGATAGATAAGCTTTAGGGTGTAAAGTTAGGCCACCGGCACCTTGGATAAGACTAGCATAGTGTTGTGAAGAGCGTGAAGTTGAGGAAAAGCGACAACCCCCTTTTCGCTTAAAGCGAGAAGCGAGAAGTGAAGCGCTCGCTTTTTTGAAGTGAAGCAGAATTTAAAAAAAATAAATTAAAATAAATACTGCATAGACTACATTTAATACTTCAATGTAAAAACTAAAGAGTAGCATCAATTAAAGCACAAAATGAGCATCCTATTCTTCTACAAGATTGTCAAATTCTTGTATTCCACTATCATTATTATATTGCTCGTCATATTCTTCAACTTCTTCTTCTTCATCAACTAATAAGAACTAAGAATAAAGGAAATAAAAATAAGAGGAAGGGCAGTATGCCATTCCAGTAAAAAATGGGCAGCATTTCAAACGAAAAAACAGTGCAAGAAAATGAAGAAGAAGAAGAGGAGAAGAATGAGAAAGAAGAACTGAAGGGAAAAAAAAAATTCGCCAGCATTTTGCTGCTATTTGGAGGCTGAAACAGTGAAAGAAAAAGAAAAAAAAGAAGAAGAAGGAGGAGGAGGAGGAGGAAGAAGAAATGACATACCTGGACTTAAAAAGTGTAGAAAACTTGATCCCTAGTCGCCTCTTTCTTTCTCTATTGCTGCCGGTCGATATGTTTTAAAAAAAGAACATCCTTTTTAATTAAATAGGTGGGCAGCCCTTTAAAACAGAGAAGTGCACGCTTCTTACGCATCGCTTCGCATCCTCGCTTCTCGCTTTTTAGTGGGAAGCGAGCGCTTTTGAATACCTGCTACGCTTTAGATAGCAAAAGCGCTCGGTGGGTCGCCTCGCTGCGCTTCTCGTTTTAAGCGAGGAAGCGTCCGCTTTTCACAACACTGGACTAGCAAGGTATTCAGAGTGCCATAATTATAGCCATAATATATAATCACAAATAGCAGTTGCTACTATGTTCCCTCGCTCCACCCCCCAGTTCTGAATGGTTCTCCCTTTTTATCTTGTCCCTTATCTCATGATCACAATGCTTCTCCAAATGTCATGTTACTATCTATACAAAATTCCATTGCTCGGGCAATTATGATGAATTTATCTCTTCATTGTCACAATCTTTTCCTCTTCTCTTGGTGACTTATCACTCCCTCTACTTTTCTATGCACGGTTCAATTAGATGTGTAAAATGAGGTGCAAATGATATATGTCTTATGTTTGTTAGTGGTAGGAAACCATTGGTTCAATGGTTATATTAATGTTTTAATCCCAAGATGGTAAACCTAAATTTCTCAAAATCTCGTGGGAATATGAAGAACATCTATGTGTCGTTTTTGTTGTTGAGAAAGGTAACATTGAAGAACATTTATGTGTCTTAAACTACTTAATAAATATTTCGGAGGGAAATTCGTAATATTGGGATCAGAATATTGCGCAAGATGTTGCATGTGAATCTTGGATTCTGATGGAACCTCTATTCAATTTAGAAGGGTTGTGTTCAGCTTAATCATCCTATGCTTTGTTAAATGCACAGGAAGCATTAGAGGGATTGTGGTCATATTAGAGTCAAATGACTAGGACTTACTCGCCCCCCAGCCCAAAAAGAAAAAAGAGAGAGTCAAATGCTGGAATTTGTTAGATAATAAAAATAACTGGGAGCAATGCATTGTACAGGCATGTGGACTCATATATCGTCAACGGGACAAAATGGTGGACCAGTGGAGCCATGGACCCCCGGTGCAAAATTCTCATTGTGATGGTCAGTTATTTTGCTTCTTTATGAAAAATAATTTGTTCTGTTTATACGTTTTTGTTCAAGCCAATTAGTCTGGATGAATGGCAGGGAAAAACTGACTTGGCAGCTCCAAAGCATAAACAACAATCCATGATCTTGGTGGACATCAACAGTCCTGGTATTACCGTGAAGAGACCGTTGACAGTATTTGGTTTTGATGATGCCCCTCATGGTCATGCAGAAATATTATTTGAGAATGTATGCGTTCCAGCCAATAATATCCTGCTTGGCGAGGGGCGTGGTTTCGAGATTGCACAGGTAAGAGCTGACGTTAACTTACCTTATGATATTTAATGAGCTAATTTTTTTATGCTTCTTAATCATCAGAAGTTCCTAAATCTGTTTTATTCAAACAATCATTATGCTTTTGCATTTTCCTTTGAATTTGATACATCCCAGGAAAGTAATTTAATCTCCGTGCATTTATATGCTTTGATATTTGAGTGTCACCCTTTATTATTCAAAATATTAAACGTACGGGTTTGAGGGGGAAGAAAGAGAGGAATATTCCTTTATCAAAGAGAGAGAGAGAGAGAAGGGGAGAGAAATATTCCTGCTCCCTTGTTTAAGTTAGTTGGTACATCTTTAAAGGGGTCATCATCTTACAATTTGACACTTAGGCTCATGGATTGCTAAACTGCTCATTCTGGTTATCCGAGGGAAGATATCTGCAGCATGTCGAGCATCTGAAACTTGGTTGTTGCTGTATTCTTATTCTTGTAGGGTAGGTTGGGACCTGGAAGGTTGCATCATTGCATGAGACTAATAGGTGCAGCAGATCGCGGCATGCAGATGATGGTTCAAAGGGCCCTTCAGAGAAGAGCCTTTGGAAAATTAATTGCTCAACAAGGCTCATTCCTTTCTGATGTTGCTAGGGTATGTTTTTTTGTTTAAACATAATCTCCCATAACAGAAACTGCTTTGCTAGAATATTTTTTTATCTTATTTTTGTATAATTCTATTTGAAATGATTAATGACAATGGACTTTACAGTGTCGAATTGATCTGGAGAAAACCAGATTACTGGTCCTGGATGCTGCTGACCAACTCGATCGGCTTGGAAACAAAAAGGCCCGGGGCACAATCGCAATGGCAAAGGTTAGTAAGAGCATCGTGACAGTGATTTACGCGATTAGCATTCTCTCTCTTTCTGAGGATACTTTATCAGGATTATATGGTCTACAGGTTGCTGCTCCAAATATGGCGTTGAAGGTGCTTGATACAGCAATGCAAGTGCATGGTGGTGCTGGTTTATCAGGTGACACTGTTCTTGCTCATCTCTGGGCTACAGCTAGGACGTTAAGAATCGCAGATGGTCCTGATGAAGTACACTTGGGGACAATTGCGAAGATGGAACTACAAAGAGCCAGACTATAAACAGTTGATATAAATCCTTTTCTATACTGTTGGATGATAAAATAAGCTTTGTGACCGATTTCTTTGAGTTAGCTTCTTTTCCGTGCATGATAAAGCGTGAGGTTCGAGAGCTGTACGAACAAATGCTTTATTCGAGCACTTTTCGAATTGTGTCTACTGTAGACTCTAACTCTCTTATAGTGTACTACATTACTTGAAATGTAGTTCACGATTTCCCCTTCACTCTCTTTAGCATTAGGTTTAACACCACGCAGGCAGCTGGTACCTTCCCAGCTTCTTCATCAGGTAACCTGCCAATTCAACTCCAGTATCCGCTTTGACTCATACAGCTACTATGATAACAACTAGCGTTTTCATGAACAAATAGTTTTTGTGTAGATAACCTCAACCTCTACCCACAACAAAAAAAAGAATAATTGATTAATCCAAACTATTGGAAGAAGAGGAGAAGATAGAAGGATATAAATCATAAAATAGGCCAATAATCATGGTGAAAATGAGTGTAAGCATATAGTACTAGGATTTTATCATTTGTCTTGGTCAATAATGGTGTCAGTTTGTGGCAGCTATGTAAAACTTAGCAAGTGATGTATGCATGATCTCCAAGTTCCTTGAGAATTTTGAGTTGTAAAAACTGCTCTGTTTGAAATTCTTGAAGCTGTATTAGATTGCCTTGTTGGCACATAACTTGTGGTAAATTTGAGCTTTCGCTGTATCTCCGGTTGTTTACACTGTATTCTCAAACACAAATCATTTTCTTCCTTATTATTTTCTCTTGCTTTTAGTTTTTAATTTCTTACACACATGCACCGCGTATATTTCTAGCATGATCTTCTCAAATATATATCGAACCTTAATAAATAATTAAACCAGGGGTTTGAAACAAGGGTGAACTATAACATCAGATTATACTACTGAGTATTCTTTCTTTTCTTTATTTTTCCAGTTTCCTTTTCATGAAAATGATTCTAAAGTTCACTAAAATGAAATTTATCATAAGGTTGTCTGTCAGCATTGAAACATTTTATATCCCTTATTTGATTAATGCATTATCTAACTTTGTAAGCCTTAATACTTCTATCAGTAACGTGATTAGGTAGTGTTCATGATTAAAAGATGATAATTTGCTCGTATACTCTTCCAAAGTTTTAATTTTTTCTTTTTTCTTTTCTAAACACTCTCCAAAGTCCTTGTTCATTCATTAAATAAAATATTCCCTTCGATAACGTAGTTCCTTCAAATTCTTCACAGATTATGGAGACATGTATCATGGTTGTAGTTTTTTCTTTTTCAATTAGATTAATAATTATAATTTGTGATACTCAAAAGGTAAAGCTGTATTAGAAACAAACAGGAACTGAATTGACCAGTAAAATTCCATTTACCAAACCTTAATTGTAGGAAAATTAAAGTTAAAAATGAACACTAATTAACAGCCTCGTCTTTCCTTAAAGACCATTTCACATCCTCACATCCTCAACTGAAACCAACGATAATTTCGTTATTTTACTTGTTCCATTACACTATAAATAGGTTCTCCATTTTTAACAAATATATCATTCAGAGCCAAGGGGCATGAACCTTCTCTAATAAGAAACACCCCCCAAAAGCTCTGCTATAATAGAACAAAACAAAAAAAACATTTTTCTTTTAAGGAAAAAAACACAAAGAAAATTACAAAATTATGGCTAACAAAATAGCCATTGCTGGCTTAGCCTCAATTCTTGTAGTGGCTTGTGTGGTAGCAGCAGCTGTTACCATTACCAAAAGAAATAGCAGTGATTCATCATCTACTAGTGGTGATCCTGTTTCAAATGATAGCCAAATTTCAACCTCAACAAAATCAGTAAAAGCAATGTGCCAACCTACTGATTACAAAGAAGCTTGTGAAAAGAGTCTTGCATCAGCCAAGAACACAAGTGATCCAAAAGAACTTATAAAAGTGGCATTTGAATCAACTATTACTGATATTAAAAATGCCATGAAAAATAGTAACTTGATCCAAGAAGCTGCTAAAGATCCAAGAACCAAAGATGCTTTACAAACATGTGAATCTCTTCTTAATGTGTCTATTGATGATTTAAGAAGGTCATTTGATAAAGTTGGCACCTTTGATATAAACCAGATCAAGGATTATACTGATGATTTAAAAACATGGATTAGTGCTTCAATTACTTATCAAGAAACTTGTTTAGATGCTTTTGAAAACACAACTGGTGAAACTGGTGAGAAAATGAAGAAATTACTAAAAACTGCAGGGGAACTTGCTAGTAATGGTCTTGCTATGGTTACTAGTTTTGGTGATATGCTTACAAATTTGCATATCCCTGGTATTAGCCGACGATTATTGACAACGGATTCGGAGTACACATCAGCGTTTGTTGAGGCCGGTTCTCGTAGGCTTCTTCAAGTTTCTGGTGTAAAGCCTAATGCTGTGGTTGCTCAAGATGGAAGTGGACAATATAAGACTATCAAAGAAGCACTTAAAGCTGTGCCCCCTAAGAATAACCAGACCTATGTTATCTTAATCAAGGCTGGTGAATACAAGGAAATGGTTGATATTCCTAGGAGTATGATAAATGTTGTGTTTATTGGTGAAGGCCCAACCAAGACCAAGATTACTGGCAATAAGAACTTTGCTGATGGCACTGGCACTTACCACACTGCCACCGTTGGTAAGTCATTTAGTTCTGTGAATAAATTTATGTTTAAGACGCGGACAGTGTTATTATTTTACGCAGTATGGCTAGCACGACCTACATTAATAGGTAGCTCTTTATATCGGTTATGACATGACAACGTGAAAAAATAGAGTAATAACTTGTCATAACCAGTTAAATTTGACTAAGAAAAGGACAGCCCGATGCATGAAACATCCTGTGTGCATGCAGGTATGATGTAGGGAGCCAACCCTGACGCAAGTATGAATGACTGATTTCACGACTCAAACCCGTAACCTATAGGTCAAACAAAGACAGTGTTACCATTGCCCAAGGCTCCTTTTCAAACAGTTAAATTTGACTCTAATGTAAAAAAAGCTTTACACCGCCAATATATATAACTCAAGCTCTTTATGAATATATACTATCTTTGCACTTTCAAGCTAACATTATTCTGTTTGAATTTTAATAGATTTAGCCTCCCTGGTTACTCATACTAATTATAAGTGACAAGCTATAATTATCTTTAAAATGTGCAGCCGTGAATGGAGATGGATTCGTAGCAAGGGATATAGGATTCGAGAACACAGCAGGAGCAAGCAAGCACCAGGCAGTTGCGCTCCGCGTCTCAGCTGACAAGACAGTTTTCTACAACTGCAACATAGATGGATACCAAGACACACTCTACACACATTCCTACAGACAATTCTACAAGGACTGTACTATAACAGGCACCATTGACTTCATCTTTGGTGATGCATCGGCCGTGTTCCAGAACTGCAAGATGATTGTAAGAAAACCAGGTGAGAATCAAGCTTGTATGGTCACTGCTCAAGGAAGAAAAGATCATCGCGGAGTTGGTGCAATCGTATTACAAAACTGCGATATCAGAGCTGAGCCAGCTTTTACTAGCGCGCAGCCACCAATTAAAGCGTACCTCGGACGTCCGTGGAAAGAATATTCAAGGACTATTATCATGCAGTCGTATATCGACGCATTCATTGATCCTCAAGGGTGGGCTCCATGGAATGGAAATTTTGCACTTGATACTTTGTTTTATGCAGAGTATCAGAATAGAGGACCAGGAGCAAACATTGATAAAAGAGTTAATTGGGGTGGTTATAAGAGAAACATTTCACCACAAGAAGCTGAGAAATATGCTCCTGCTCATTTTATTGACCAAGATAACTGGATTAAGAAGACTGGTATTTCCTACTAGGAAATTTAATTGGCTGCGCGTGATGAATGTGTAACTCAAATAAATGAGATTCCCTAATCTTTTTAACAAGTTTTATTTTCTATTGAATAAAAATATGCATTCAACTATGTTTATTTAGTTTTCTATTACTTCTATCTACTTTGCTTTTCTATTTTCTTCGTACCTTGCGATGTACTTACTTTTAGGTTATTGATATCTGTTCTAAGTAATTATGGAAGCTAATAGGATAAATGATGAATAAGCATAAGTTGAGCATTATAATACTGAACTTTTCCACGTAACTGTGAGACCAATTTGAAGATGAAATCACCAATATATTGGTTTATATGTTGTCCAAAAACAGGTGAAGAAATATCTCAGAAATGCAAATTAATTGAAGGGAGAGAGGTGTAACTTCCTTGTGTTGTAAAAAGATTTCATTCCAGAATTATTGGTCACATGTGTGTGTATATATATATATATATATGTAACATAGAATAAAAGCAAAACAGACTTCATATCGTATAAAATGTAAGACGATTCTTATTAATTATAGATAAATTATTTTAAGCGCTCCTGTAATATGATTTAGATGCAGATACACACCTTGTAATTAAATTAAACACTTACACCCTTTTTGTAATGGAAATCTGATTACACAAATATAACCATTTCCTACTTTTCGAAAGCAAACACTTAAATCCCTTATATAATGAAAATCCTACTCAAACGGAATATTTTTTTTTACCCTCGGAATCAGGTAACAATTAAATTTGTAAGTGATTTTAAGGATACGCGGATTAACTTGATACAAAGCGATAGATTAAGTTACTATTGAATAAACAAAGATAAAATAAATTCAAACCACACGAGTTGGATAGTTTCAGCCTTAATGAAGTAGCCACTCTCGAGCCGGACTCACCGAGACCGATACATATGTAAAAGAACAAGAGCTAAAGACAGAGAAAATAATAATATATTACTTTTGAGTGCGTGTTACAATGTTCTTCATGAATTATCAGACCCCCTTTATATAGTAGGGGAGTCCTACTTTAGGTACAACTCTATAAAAGGTAAAAGTTCTTCTAAATCACTGATTGCCGGTTCCTTATCGATATGTGCCGAGATTTCCGCCGTGATATTTGGCCGGTCACAGATATTTCGTCTTTCTGTTGGCTATGCGGGATTGTCTGACAATGTTCTTCGAAGTCGTTCGAGGCTAGGATCGATTCCGGGACCATGGCCTCGATATTCTTGAGCGGGCGTCATGTCCCTGTGTTCTGGTCTGGTGAGAGTTGGCTCGATTTCGGTCCCTTGCCACCATGTCTTGAGCCTGGCTAATTTTGTCGGAGGCCAGGATATACCATGAGCTCGATTTCACCAGTATACAGATAGCCCCCTCGTTTTTCGGAGAGTAAACGACGAGAAACAACATGAGCTTCCGATTCTTACTTCAACACGTCGTGATAAAAATGACAAAACATCTGAAACGTCTCGTCAGTCAAGTCATAATAGTTTTAAATACATGTCAGCCGCCGGTCAGCCGTCCCTGGACGCGAAACGCCGTTGAGCTACTATAAATATGTTCATTTTTACTTTACATCAAACCTTCTACCCTCGTACCTTCAGGATTTCAATACTCTTTAGCACTTTTACCTCGATTATTCGAGGTCCTTTGCAAGAATTTTTACCCATCTTCTTCTCAAGCCAACAAGTCTAATCCTCCAACTTCCTTTCTTCTTCATCTTTCTTAAATTCCATCTTCATTTTCTAACGGCAAAGACTTCTAAAATCGTTCCACAGAAAGAAGCTCCTTCCACTTCGCGGCCGGCTGCTGAGGCCGAAGAGACCGCTCCGCGCACGGTTGTCGATGAACTAGTACCCGAACCACCTTTAAAAATGTTCATCCTCGGGGGGTGCTCAGTCAAGGTTGATTTCAAGGTTGAAAACGTACAGGGTCGGTGTCAGGAGGTTTTCGAGATACATCTGCTCGATTATCGAAGAGGTCCTCCCTACGATCCTAAAAGACTGCAACTAGGCCGATAAAGACATAGTGGTCCCCAATCCCGAAGAGGCTGCCGAGGGATATCTAAGTGTTTACGCTTATCCCTTTACATTGGGCCCGGTAGAACCAGTTATTTTGGATTTCTGCAAGAGGTACAACGTGTGCCTAGGACAAATTCATCCACACTCTGGAGGATCGTGATCCTCCTCCAGTTTTTTATGAAACAAAATTGATGGGTGCTCGTTCACCATTGATCATCTATTCCGATTATATAGTCCCCGAATTTTCTGGAGGGGGGGGGAGGCTGATAAAACTTGTGCATCGAGCCAGTAAATCCTTGTTCTCAAGTATTGATGAGGATCGGGATCGAGGCTGGCAAGGCCGTTTTGTCCGAGTGAGGAGTTCGGACTTGATCCCGGCTGAGTGCAGGCCATTCCCCAAGAAGTGAAATACGTCACGATAAGTAGAACTTACTTTCCAGTGTTGATTTTATACTTACTTCTCCTTTCCTTATCGGTGCTTTATGGTGGTGCAGCCGCCGCTCGGGTCTCAAATGTTGTCCCTCAACTCAAGGAGTAGGTCGAGGGCATCGTTTCACAAATGCCCTACTGTCACGCCCCGACCGGAGGGGCCGCGACACGGCACCGATCCCTGCTCGTAGGGCACCGCCATACCCATCATATCTGCTTACTTTACTTTCTTTATTTAGATCTCGACCACGTCACGATGGACTGAAACCTTGTACTCGTGGCAGAAACATACTTATGTACATAGTGGGCCAGTAAGACGGCAAGTGCAAAACCATACAACAAAATACATTTGCCGATGAGGCAATACAATTGTACATGACTCGACCCAACACTTATCCATACATACACTGACACTTGTCTAATGAGCCTCTACAAGAACATACATTAAGTAAATAATGTCGGAACATGGCCCCGACATGCCCGAAATGCCAATAAAAAATGCATACCAAAACTGTAGCAAGTTCGAAGGATGAATCTTGCTAATTTTGCTGAACTGGTAGCCTACTGCGGTGGGGGAGCTCCGTCTATCAATCTGTTAGGACCTGCAGCACGACATGCAGCGTCCACCATAAAGGACGTCAGTACGAATAATGTACTGAGTATGTAAGACAATTACACAGTATAAGAGCAATAATATAGGCATCAGGATAGAAACATATAACTCGTAACAAGTGAATTGCCTCTGAGAGCAGTTAACCATGACATGTTGTAGTATTTATGTCTATACATGTAACCTTTATAACATTATCATATACGTGTTTATTATCATTATCATCGTCTTATACCCTCACCTCTGTGGGCTTGCCATTTTCATATACATTTATTGTTACCGTAATCGTTTACATAATCGTTACCTCATACAATCACATACGCCTCCATGGGCTCATCATCATATGCCTCTGTGGGCTCATCATTATCATATCATAGCATACCTTACCCGGCCGTACTAGGCGCGGTCATAACATACCCAGCCTTCATTAGGCACGGTCATAATATACCCGGCCTCCATTAGGCGCGGTCATACGGACCCAATCACACATATATTTAATACATTGCGAGTTCATTTATAAACATGTGTTCCAGACCCTTTTTAGTGATATACATTTATTATCCCCTTTTTCCACATATAATTAAGAATACCTCTTTAATATGATCTTTATAAGACTCAAGGATTACCATCAACATTGATATCATGAAAAAAGAATGGTCATTCCATAGAGGGAAAACAATATAGGCAACACTAGCTTCTAAGAATAGAATATTCTTTGGGGCTTGTTCGTGGCATTGTATTCAATAGGAGTCGTGCAAAAGAAAGAACGGTATAGTCTCACATACCTGGTACTTACTGCGCCAGTTCCCAAGCTATGCAATTTGCTACAATTCCTTAGTCTATAATTAAATAACAGTTCAATCGTTACTTACTACGTGTCATAGCTATCATTAACCACAATCTTCTAATTTCATTTGGTGCATCTCTACGCCCTTCCTCCCCTAAACCTTACCGAACGTAATTTAAACACATGCAACTCATTTTCAACCCATCATAACCATGACCCATTCCGTTTAACCATACTTATCTCGATTTCATGGTTTCTAGTCATCCTCCCATGAGTCCTTACAGGCATGCAACCACATATCATGAATGTTTAAGGGAAAATTACATGAAAGGGAGTAGTAACTTACCTTGCATGTGAATTATTTAACCCTCTTCTGCGATTCCTCAATTTTATAGGTCTTGCCTTCAATGTGGGTTCGTAGGAGGGGGAAACTCAGCTAGGGTTCCCTTTTAGTTCTTCAATTTCTTGCTTCCCTTTTTTTTTTCAATTTAGAGTTTGGAAGAGAGGAAATTAGTTTTGTTGGTGTGGGGGCTTTGAGAGGGGTCGTTTGGGGCCTCCTACTACGTTTGGATTCAGAAAAATGAAGAAGGGACGGGTTTGGATCCCTTTTATAGGCCTGGCAATGCGTGGCACACGTGCCTGACATTTTTAGGTTTACGATCGCATACCCGCCGCAAACAGGACATGCGGTTCGCATTCTGGTTGCAAATCTCAACCCATAATTCTGTTGCATTATGCGACGCAGAAGGGCCAGATTTGCGGTTCGCATTTTTAACAATGCGATCGCATTTCAGACACGGATTCAGCCCAGAACTCTGTTCCACTCTGTGATGGAAGGTGTCACATTTGCGGTCCGCATACTGGCCGCATATTTGACACAATTTCAGCCCAGAACTCTGTGTCAGTTTGCGATCCTGGTGTTGGATATGCGGTCCGCATTCGTGCTTTGCGGTTCGCATATACGGCTAGGCGACACCTTTGTTCTTTTTCTCAACTTTTGAACTATTTTCCGGGTTCTTAGTCCCTTATATGTAAACTATTTCATGGCATATGCTAACGTACTAATTTATGGGTTGTTACACTCTCCCCCCCTTAGGAACATTCGTCCCCGAATGTAGGGATCTATGGAGGCCAATGTAGGCCGCCATTAAATGAAAGGTAATACTGTAGAGGGGTTCGAGTTCCATTTACTTTGTTCGGACGCCACTGAATCCCAGCATTAAATGAAAGGTAATAATGACGAGTATCTTAAGTTCCTATTTACCTTACACGGACGCTTCTCCTTTTAATGCATTCTGTGTTTATTCGGCATTATCATTATTTACATTGTGGAACAGGTACGGATATTTAGCTTTCATCTCTTCTTCCGCTTCCCATGTCATCTCTTCCACGTTCCTATTCCTTCATAGCACTTTAACGGAAGCTACATCTTTTTGTCCTTAGCTTGTGGATTTGTCGGTCCAATATGGCCACTGGTACCTCTTCGTATGTTAGATCCTCTACAATCTGTATGTCTTGGATGGGGACGACCCGAGAAGGGTCTCCGATACATTCCTCAACATGGACACATGAAATACCAGATGAATAAATTCCATTTCGGATGGTAGTTCTAACTCATAGGCAACATGTCCGATTCGTCGAAGGACTCTGTACGGACCGATGTACCTCGGGCTCAATTTACCTTTCTTTCCAAAGCGCATAACACCCTTCATTGGCGAGATTCTCAGGAAAACCTAATCATCAACTTCAAACTCTAGATCACGACGTCGGACGTTAGAGTAGGACTTTTGCCTGCTTTGTGCCGCCTTTGATGGTTCCTGTATCACCTTCACTTTCTCAATAGCTTGATGAATCAGATCTGGTCCGTATAATTCAGTTTCACCAACTTCGAACCACCCAACTGGTGATCTACACCTTCTCCCATACAGTGCCTCATATGGGGCCATCTTAATGCCGAAATGGTAGCTATTATTGTAGGCAAACTCTATATGTGGAAGATGGTCATCCCAGCTACCCTTGAAATCCAAGACACATGCTATTAGCATATCTTCCATTGTCCGAATGGTTCGTTCAGCCTGTCCGTCAGTTTGCGGATGAAAAGTTGTGCTGAGACTTACTTGTGTCCCCAAACCTTTCTGAAAAGACTTCCAGAAGTTAGCTGTGAATTGGGCTCCTCTGTCTGATATAATAGACATTGGCACCCCATGAAGCCTAACAGTTTCCTTGATGTACAACTTTGCATAATCCTCAGCTGTGTAGGTTGTCTTAACTGGTAGAAAATGAGCAGACTTGGTAAGCCGATCCACTATCACCTAGATGGAGTAGAACTTACGACTGGAGCGAGGTAATCCAACAATGAAGTCCATGTTAATCACCTCCTATTTCTAAGTCAAAATTTCTATATCTTGGAGCAGTCCACCAGGTTTCTGATGTTCTACCTTTACCTGTTGGCAATTGGGACACTGGGCTACAAATTCTGCAATGGACTTCTTCATGCCATCCCACCAATACTGCTCTCTGACATCATGGTACATCTTAGTTGAACCAGGGTGGATGGAATATCGTGATTGGTGAATCTCCCTCATGATCTTCTCTCGCAACCCTGCTACTTTAGGCACAAACAATCGGCCTTGGCATCTTAATGTTCCATCTCCTGCAATCTCAAAAGCTGAAATCTTACCCTGTTGAATGCCCTCTTTCAATCGCAACAAGGTGGAATCTTCGTATTGCCGTGCTTTTACCTCGGCTATGAGAGATGATTCAAAAGTGTTATGTACAACAACACTTCCATCTTCGAAGTCTAACAATTTGATTCTCATATTAGCTAGCTGATGAAGCTCTTTAGTTAATCTCCGTCTACCTGCTTCAACGTGTGCTAAACTTCCCATTGACTTACGACTGAGGGCGTCAGCCACAACGTTGGCTTTGCCCGGATGATACAATATTTCGACGTCGTAGTCCTTCAGCAATTCAAGCCAACGTCGTTGTCTCAAATTCAACTCTTTTTAACTGAAGATGTATTGTAGGCTTTTATGGTCCGTGTAGATGTCGACATAGACACCATATAGATAGTGTCGCCACGTCTTCAAAGCATATACTACTGCAGCCAATTCCAAATCATGGGTTGGGTAATTCTTTTCATGCTTCTTTAGTTGTCTTGAAGCATAAGCGATCACCTTTCCACGCTGCATCAATACACATCAAAAACCTATGCCGGAGGCATCACAATACGCCACATAACCTTTAGTTCCGTCGGGAAGAGCAAGGACTGGAGCGGATGTTAATCGATCTTTCAGTTCCTGAAAACTTCGCTCACAAACATTTGTCCATTGGAATTTGGCAGCCTTCTGGGTCAGCTTAGTTAATGGTGCTAATATAGAAGAGAATCCTTCTACAAACCGTCTATAATACCCTGCCAATTCCAGGAAACTACGGACTTCTGATGGCGTAGTAGGTCTTGGCCAATTCTTGACCGCGTCGATCTTTTGAGTATCAATACTAATACCCTCATCAGATATCACATGGCCTAAGAATGCCACTGAGTTCAGCCAAAACTCACATTTGGCGAGCTTTGCATATAACCTGTGGTCCCGAAGGGTCTGCAATACTACCCGCAAGTGACCCATATGTTCTGCCTCTGAACGGGAATACACCAAGATATCATCAATGAATACCACCACGAACATATCAAGATAAGGCCTGAATACAGTGTTCATGAGATCCATAAAAGCAGTCGGGGGCATTTGTTAGCCCAAATGACATCACTAGGAACTCGAAATGCCCATATCTCGTTCAGAAGGCTGTTTTTGGAATGTCTGTCTCCTTGACCCTCAACTGAAAATATCCAGAACGTAGGTCAATTTTGGAGAATTATTTGGCTCCCTGGAGTTGATCAAACAGGTCGTCAATTCTCGGAAGTGGATATTTGTTCTTTATGGTGACCTTATTCAACTGACGATAATCGATACACATCCGTAACGATCCATCTTTCTTTCGTACGAACAAGATTGGTGCACCCCAAGGTGAAGTGCTAGGCCTAATGAAGCCTTTATCCAGAAAGTCCTTCAACTATACTTTCAATTCTCACAACTCTGCTGGGGCCATTCTGTACGGAGGGATAGAAATTGGCTGAGTATTAGGCAACACATCGATGCCAAACTCGATTTTCCTTTCAGGAGGAAGACCTGGGAGTTCATCTGGAAAAACATCCAGAAACTCATTGACTACCGGAATTGTCGGTAGACTAGGCGTCTCCGCCTTCGCGTCCTTAACGCGAACAAGATGGTAGATACAACCCTTGGAGATCATCTTCCTTGCCTTAAGGTAGGAAATAAACCTACCATTTGGCATAGCAATGTTCCCCTTCCATTCAAGGACGGGTTCATCAGGAAATTGAAATCTAACCATCTTTGTATGACAATCGACACTGGCATAGCATGATGCCAACCAGTCCATTCCCATTATCACATCAAAGTCGACCATTTCTAACTCAATTAAATCTGCCGAGGTTTGACGATTACAAATCGTCACAGTTCAATCTCTATATACTCTTCTAGCAACCACCGAATCTCCTATTGGAGTGGATACCACGAAGGGCTTGCTTACGGGTGCACTATCAAATTTATCAGCCACAAGGGGTGTAACATAAGACTTCGTGGACCCGGGATCAATCAATGCATACACATCATGAGAAAGCACTGATAATATACCTGTGACAACATCCGGAGATGACTCAAGGTCATGTCGGCCCGCTAGAGCATATATTCGATTTTGGACACCGCTTGGGCCCAACATTGCACTGCTGCCTCTGCCACGAACTGCAGGCTATTGAGGACCTCGTACTGGAGGTTGAATAGATGAAGAAGAACCAGCCGCAAATCCAGTTTGCTGAGTCGTACCACCATCCTTTCTGTAAGGATAGTCCCGCATTATGTGACCGGGCTGTCTGCAATAATAACATATATCCGAACCCCGACGGCACGGTCCAAAGTAGGTCCTGCCGCACTGCTCACAGCGAGGCATTGGGAGTCGGATCTGACTAGTAGCGCTGTGATATGGCGAGCCTGATGCCCGCGAGCTCTGAAACTGTCGAGGGGCACTAGATACAGGTGGTGCCGAACTCTTCGAAGAATGGGGCCTCACACCACTTCTGGAATCTCCAGAATACCCTGCAATCCTTGTTCTCTTATGCTGGGTCCTCTCCTATTCCATGTCCGCCCTTTGTTGGCATTTACGATCCTCTATGGTCTGGGCATAGGCCTGAATACGGGAGATATCCATGCCCTCTATCAAGGAGTCCGTTCTGCATTCATTTATCAAATGCGGTCCCAATCCGTTCACGAATAAGTGAACCCTGTCGCTCATCTCTGCCACCATGTGGGGAGCATACCTTGCCAGAGAGTCAAACTGCATACTGTACTCTCGTACATTCATATTTCCATGCTTAAGGTTCAACAACTTATCGACCTTAGCCCGACGTGCCTCAACTGGCAGGTAGTGGCGAAGGAACGCCTCAGAAAATGCATTCCATACGGGTGGGTGAGCATTTGGACCCCTAGATCTCTCCCAACCGTCATACCAGAACACTGCTAATTCCTTAATCGATAAGAAGCCAGTTCTACTGCCTCTGTGTCACTAGAATGCATAACCCGCAGTGTGCGGTGTATTTGATCAATGAAATCCTGTGGGTCTTCCTTAGGATCAGACCCGGTAAACACGGGAGGATCCAAATTAATGAAGTCTCGGACCCTCGTATTGACTGGCCTCTCAGTAGTACCGATATTCTGCCTCCGAGCCTGAGAAGCTACCAGGCTAGTCAACAACTGCACCGCAGTCCTCAGGTCCCGGTCCGTAGCATCAGAAGAAGGGACTGGGGAAGCTGGGCGGCTTCTAATATCTTCTGGGGGAGGAGGAGTAGATGAAGTCTGAGAAGGCGTCTCACTTTGGCCCTCCACTGCGTGGGGCACCTAACTGGTCCCCTCTCCGGCATTTATATCGAGCCGTCCACTATTTGCTTGCTTCCTAGCCGAAGGTATCGCTGTAGGAAAACAAGGCAGGTATTAGAGATGAACACTTACGACTCAGCTCTAAGCACGATCTAGATTCTGAAAGAAGGTAACATTCCTAAATGTCAGGTAGCCTCCTGATTATAAAATGTGGCACGCAACACACCCATAATCAAGACCCTACTAGACACGGCTCATAGACAATCCCTAGGACACAACATGCTCTGATACCAATTTCTGTCACGACCCTACCGGAGGGCCGCGACAGCGCACCGGACCCTGCTTGCAGAGCGCTGGCGTACCCCTCATATCTGCTCTCTTACTCTCTTTGTTACCTACAAAGCCAGTCACACGCATGCAATTTCGAACAACATCACATTGGGCTGAAACATCATACCCTGACATAGACATACTTATATACATGGTATGCCAGCGGGGCTACAGTGCGAAACTATACAACATAATACATATGCCGACAAGGCAATACAACTGTACATGAGTCGACCCAACACTGGTCTATACATACACTAACATTTGTCTGTGAGCCTCTACAAGAACATACATTAAGCAACCTATGTCGGAACAGGGCCCCGACATGCCCAACATATCTACACGAGGTGCATACCAAGGCTGTAGCAAGTCCGAAAGATGAATCTTGCTAATATCTGCTGAATCCGGATAGCCTACTGTTGTGGGGAGCTCCGTCTATCAGTCTATTAGGACCTGCAGCATGACATGCAGCATCCACAATAAAGGACGTCGGTATGGATAATGTACTGAGTATGTAAGACAGGAAAACATGATATAAGAACAACAGTGAGCATTAGGATAGAAACATATAACCTACAGCAAGTAGATCGCCTCTGAGGGCAGCTAACCATGACATATTCGTAGTATTTATGTCTATACATGTGACCTTTATAGCATTATCATAACATGTTTATTATCATTATCATCGTCCTATACTCACGCCTCTGTGGGCTTGTCATTTCATATACATTTATTGTTACTGTTCACACTCACATAATCATTACCTCATACAATTACATACGCCTCCATGGGCTCATCATCATCATACGCCACCGTGGGCTCATCATCATCATATGCCTCTGTGGGCTCATCATCATCATATGCCTCTGTGGGCTCATCATTATCATATGCCTCTGTGGGCTCATCATTATCATATCATAGCACATCTTACCCGGCTGTACTAGGCACGGTCATAATATACCCGGCCTTCATTAGGCACGGTCATACGAAATAAATCACACATATATAATACATTGCATGCTCATTCATTAAACGTGTTTCAACCCTTTTTAGTAACATACGATTATTACCCTCTTTTCTATATGTAGCTAAGAATGTCTCTTTTACATGAACCCTGTAATACTCACGGAATACCATCAACATTAATTTCATAATAAAAAGAGCAATTCTTCCTTAGAGGGAAACAATACAAGAAATTCCTAACTTCTAGGAATAGAGTATTCTTTTGGGGCTCGATCATAGCAACGTATTCAATAGGAGTCGTGCAAAAGAAAGAACGGTATAGTCTTACATAGCTGTTACTTAGTGCGCCAGTTCTCAACCTATGCAATTTGCTACAGTTCCTTAGTCTACAATTAAAGGACAGTTCAATCGTTACTCACTACGCGTGATAGCTATCATTAACCACAATCTCCTAAATTCATGTCGTGGTTCTCTATACCCTTCCTCCCCTAACCCTCATCAAACGTATTTACAGCACATGTAACTCATTTACAACCCCTAATAACCATGACCCATTCCGCTTAACCCTACTTATTTCGATTTCATGGCTTCTAGTCATACTCCCATAAGTTCTTACAGGCATGCAACCCCCCCTATCATGAATGTTTAAGGGAAAACTACATGAAAGGGAGTAGTAACTTACCTTTCATGTGAATTATTTGACCCTCTTCTTCGATTCCTCTATTTCTAGGTTTTGCCTTCAATGTGGGTTCGCAGGAAACTCGGCTAGGGTTCCCTTTAGTTCTTCAGTTTCTTGTTTCCCTTCTTCAATTTAGAGTTTGGAAAAGAGGGAATTGTTTGTGTTGAGGTGAGGGCTTTGAGAGGGGTCGTTTGGGGCCTTCTACTATGCTTGGACTCTAAAAAATGAAGGAGGGACGGGTTTGGGTCCCTTTCATAGGCCTGGCAATAAGTGGCACACGTGCCTGACAATTTCAGGTTTGTGATCGCATACCCGCCGCAAATAGGACATGCGGTTCGCATTCTGGTCGCAAATCTCAGCTCAGAAATCTATTGCATTCTGCGGCGCAGAAGGGCCAGATTTACGTTTCGCATTTTCAACAATGCGATCGCATTCTGGTCGCATTTCAGACATGGATTCAGCCCACTCTTTTCCATTCTGCAATGGAAGGTGTCACATTTGCCGTCCGCATTTGTATTATGCGGTCCGCATACTGGACGCATATTTGTCACAATCTCATCCTAGAAATCTGTCTCACTTTGCGATCTTGGTGCTGGATATGCGGTCCGCATTTGTGCTTTGCGGTTTGCTTATCCAACTATGCGACACCTTTGTTTTTTTTCTCAACCTTTAACTATTTTTTCGGGTTCTTTGGTCCTCATATGTAAACTATTTCACAGTGTATTCTAATGTACGAATTTACGGGTTGTAACAGAGTAGTTTGCTTCAAGAGATGGTTGAACCAAAGAGGGAGTTGTAGCGTATCATACAAAATTTGTGGTAGGATAGTCACACTCTTTGAGAAAGATTAGTGTGATTTGGGTAATGGTAAACAAATAACTAAGTCTGTTCATTTTGTTTGAGGTGGTCGCTTTTGTACTTAGAAAGTTCAGATGTGACGAGAAGAGCTTGCTTGGAATGTAGAGGAATGTGAACGCTTGATTGTCGTTTTGGGATGCAATATAGCTTTGAGTTTTAAATGTATTGTTGGATCTTAAGTTGATGTTAATGGAATGAATGGACTCTTGAAGCTGGTGGACGAGTGTGGACTCTGGAGGACTAGGTTATTTCATAAGTGGTTATAACCATGTCAATGTTGTTGGGAGGATGTCAATATGGGGTTACACAAGTGGCCTATCTCCTATGAAAAGGTTAGAAGTTGCGTGATTTCTGATGGAGTTCCTACGAAAAGTTTTACCTTCTATCAAACGGGAAGCATGTGCTACAATGTAGGCTTAGATCGCTCGACGATGATGTTGCAACTGTCATGAGGTTGAGTGTGCATTTGGGCTGATAATCCAGGATGGGTTATGACCAGTGCAATAAGATCTTGTGAGAATTTGGCTTAGTAACGATGTCAGATCATGATAGCTAGAATAAGAAGTCATTGAGGGTCCTCGGGTTTTGCGATTGTGGCTTAAATCCAAGCGGGGGAGCTTACCATCGATGATTATACCATCGATGATTAGGTTGTGTGGTCGTGTCTTTGCAGTTTTTGGTTATCGGTACGTTGGTGAATTGGTTATGACTTGAGGAGGAGGACATCAGGGCTAATTTGAGCCTGGAATTTGATGGAGGTGTGCTATATTTTTGCCTTATCGATTTATGTGAAGGTTGTGGAAATTACTCAGAATTGGTATTTCTTTGAGAATATGATGCGCACGGGAAAGGATTCGTTCAGCTGCTTCCTTGGAGTATTTGTGTGCTAGCGGAGCACTAGTTGTTTGGTTATATAATCCGGACTGGTTTAGAGTGGGCGACTCTTAGCAATAGTTCTAGTAGGTTCAAGAAATTAAAGTGTGGTACATAAGGATTTTCAGGTTCGTTGTATGGCTATGAATTGAGTATTGCAGCGGGTTGTAAAAGAGACTTTCGAGTTTGCAGTGCGTGTTAGAAAGATGGAAGAAATAACTTCAGATTCGAAGAAGATCCTCCAAATGAGTGTATCAGTTAGAAATACTATTGAGTGCATTAGGAGAGTATAAAGTAGCTTATGGGTATCGAGGCAATGTGATCTTGCAGTTTGGGGGTCACTCGGGATGATTGTTGATTGAGGTCCATTGTGTGCTAGAATGGAGAGGTATTAATTATGAAGGTAAGTCAAGAGAAAACTGAGTTGAGTCAGTTTAGTTGGGGGTTTAATCGGCATGGTAAAGGAATAATCGGTTTCTTTGGTATAATAAGGCCATACAGGTGTTTTGTGGCTATACTTGTGGGTTTGGCAATTTGCGTGACTAGGCTGATTTAGCAAACTCAGTTTTATTGGTCTAGTTATGTGTAAATGGGTTTCGAAGAGTCATAACGGTTCCGACCACTACTTGAGGTTTGTATCTTCTACAATTATGAGAAGTTGGCGAAAGGTTGTGATTTTCCTTCTGAAATGGGTTATGCGAAAGATTTCTAGCCGATGAAATGTTTATTCTACTGGTGGCTCAGGATTATGATGGGATTCTAGTACTCTCGAGTAGCAGTATGATTGATGCAGTGAGCTGGGTGGAAATTGGGATTGAAGTATCAAGGTCGCGGTTCACTTTTGACAAGGATGTTACGAGCTCGGAGGAGCGAGGGAGATTTTAGATGTTTAGAGTATACTGGCACTATTTTTGTGCCGCCTAAGAATGGTGTTCTATGTAAGAGGCATTGTGCATTGATTTGTGAATTCTTGGTTAGCAGTACAAAAATAAAATGGTTGGTAGCCATGGATGTGTAGATTTTGTTACTTTGTGCAGAAGATTTTGGGAGTATCTCCCACAAAATGATTATGCAGGTGTGACGTGTCTGTCATTTACGTAGTAGGGATTGAGGTCAGGTACCGAGATTTTGGTATTTTCGCAGATGGGAGAGTTTATGTCTAAGAGGCGCATTATTCCTTTGGTTGCAGACTGTGGAAGTTTGCTTAGGAATTGATGGTTGTTCCTATGTGTCTTAAATAGGGTTATTTTGGATCTTGAAAGAATACCTACCTATTTTGAGATATTCGAGAATCGGTTTAGAGGTCTCTTGTGGGCTTAATGTGAATGTATATTCTACACCAGAGCAGGTATGCTTATTTAGCATAACATTGCTTATGGATGAGTCTTCGAGCGTGGTGGATGTTATTCTTGTCATCATCTATTTCATGTGTTACTTTTTTATGCCATAGGGATTGTGAGACGGCTTGATTATTCACATGTGTGTTGTGATAATGTGTAGTCTTGCGGTGTTATGCAAGCGAGATGGCTCTCGAGATGCTGATTTGCTTATTGCACCTTAGTCGTGATTGCGTCTTTGTAGCGCATGGTGCTATCCGTCTCCCCAGAGTTATGTTTATGCACTTAGTGTGCTTGTAGTTGATATACGCGTGTCAAGTGGGTATGAGCATTTTGGCTTGATGGGTATTCCCTTATTGATTGTTATGTGTGGATCGGGTGGAACACCACCACGGGTATGATGCTTCGTCAGGTTGCGCACCGCAACAGTATCGTGTGTGGATAGGGTTGCACACCACAACAATGAGATGTTGGGTACAGTTCCTTATACTTTTTTTGTGTGTTTTTCTTCTCATCTCTGAGATAGGTTCATAACATTGGTTTGGTTGTTTTATTTGTTATGCGGGCTGCTTAGTTTTGTCCTCAGGTTCGCTTTTCCTTATTGGTCATATTTGAGTTGTGTCTTGTCGGTGCATTGATGATGTTGTATGAGATTTTAGACGGTGCTTGATGTGGCTTATTTCCCGAACAATTTGTACTGGGTGAGACGAGGATTTTGGGCCAGAAATCAGTGTAATCGGAGTGGATTAATGTATATTGGAGGGAGAATGTCACTAATCAGTTTAGAAAGCGGCAATGGTTCTTGTTGAGCGGAGGAACTCCATGATTTATTGTTTTGACAGGTGGTTATGAGATTCTTCACATCTCTTTCGTCATTGCATTATTGTGAGGTTTGGAACATGATTCTTATATTTCATGAGGTATACTACCGGCACTAGGCTCGGAAATTGCAGCTATTGTGGTTGGAAGATATTACTACGGGTAGATGAACTATGCAGTGGGTCGTGCGATTATGACTTAGGTGTATATGTATGTTTTGGTACATCTGGTGGAGATTGATACTGCCTATGCATGCAAGAAACTGGATCTTCAAGGAAATTTCGGATGATGGAATTTGGTTCGAGGGCTAGTGGGCTAAGGTAGGAGGAAGGATCTTCCATCTGGGTTGAGATAAGTTTCTCATATGGTTTGTGATGGCACAAGTAGGTGCACGAGGAGTTATACAGTGATTTCGGCAACTTTGGAACAATTCTTGGCATGTTCGAGGATGAATATATGTTTATGTAGGGGAGAATGTAACGATCCGACTGGTCATTTTGAGCTTTAGCACGCTGTTAGGCAATTTGAGGCCTTGAGTAGCTTCACTTCATGTATTATGACTTGGGCGTATAGTCGGTTGTGATTTTTGAGAAGTTCGGAGTTGGTTTGGGAGAATAATTCTCAATTTGGAAGCTTTAAGTTGGAACAGTTAACTACGGCTAGACTTTTGAGTAAACAACCTCGGAATCGGGATTTGAAGATTTTTAGAGGTTCGTAAGGTGACTTTGGACTTGGTCATATGTTCAGGTTGAGTATCAAATGGTTCGGGATGGTTTCAACACTTATTATCCAAAATTTGCATTTTAAAGGTTTGAAATTTGCTAATTTTTACTTGGAGTGTGCTTTGGTGTTATCAGACTCCGGACGGTGTTCCAGGAACCTGAATAGGTTCATTTTATTGGTTGGAACCTGCGCGCGAAGTTTGGTTATGATCCGAAATGTCTAAGTGTGACTCAAACGCGTTAGACAAAGTTTGAATGTTTAAAAGTTAAGAGAATGTTTTGATCATCGAGCCGTGGTTTTGATGTTATTTGTGGCGTTTCGAGCCTTTGGATAAGTTTGGATAAGGTATTCGAACTTGTTGGTGTGATTGGACGGGGTCCTGGGGGCCTGGGTGTGTTTCGGGATGGTTTCTGACCAATTCCCTTTGACGTAAATTGCTAGATTGCTGGTTCTGGTTTTGTTCTTCGCGAACGCGGTGGGAAGTATACGTTCGCGGTGAATGATTTTTACTGGAAGTGTTTTGTGCTACGCGTTCGCGATGGAGGAGTCGCTTTCGAGATTGAGAAGTCGTGTTCGCGAAGGTGTGTGTCACACCCCAACCTTGGGAGGTGTGGCGACCGGCACACGATGCCCGAAGGCTCGTGCAAACCGACGTCTATACTCACATCCTTTCTCATAAATCTAGGCCAATCCTTTCTCCTACCTTAGCCCACTTTTAAGTCATATATGGCTTAAAAGTTCATATATGACTATGAGAGAAACATTAATATTATACACAACTTCATAGCTGTTGCCAACAAAGGCATAACTAACTCTTACATACATCCAAACACTGGCTTGCGAGCCTCTAAGAGTGCCAATACATAGTACATGACTTGGTCGGGACAGGGCCCCACCATACCCAAAATAACTGAATTCTAATCTTCGGTACCAATTGACTTCTAAACAGCTACCCTAAAGAAGTGGAGTGCGACAACCAACAGCTGGAACAAGCACCCTACTAAGGAGGGACATCACCGAGTCTATCTATACCTGTGGGCATGAACACAATGCCAAAAGAAAAGGGCGTCAGTACGAAAGATGTACTGAGTATTTAACGGATAACGTGCATAAATCAAAGATATACCGTAAGATATAGAAAGACACATGTTTAACCTGAATATCGAGGTCAACCCACCGGGGACGTACACTACTAAAACCATGGATCATGAATGTATGCAAGCTTTTGTAAAACCAAGCCACTGTTTTGGGCCATGCATTAATTAATATATATATATATATATATATATATATATATATATTCCAGTCCATACCCGACCTCATAGAGGACTCGGTCGTACCTTACCTCAGGACGTCTCGACTGTACCCAATCTTAGTAGAACTCGACGTGACCGGTCTCGAGGGGACTCGGTAACCTCATTCAACACGTCACTCCATACCCCGCCTCATAGAAGATTCGATCGTACCGGGCCTTAGGAGGTCTCAACAGTACCCCGTCTCAACAGTACCCGGCCTCAACAGGACTCGGCATAGTCATCCCTAAGAGGACTCGGAACCTCACTTCATATATCATCGTACCCAGCAACACAGGGCTCGGTGATATCTTATATCATATCACAACATATCCAACTAATCTGTGGTTGCAAAATAGGTGGTGACCCCATCGACTATAGCGCGCTCGGTAAAGTAAAATAGATACATATATATAAGTGCAATGAAAGGTCAATCTCAAGGAAATACCAAGATTTAAACTCAGAAGGATTCATACCTTTTTCCGAACTCAAGATACTATCTGGGAATATTTCATACTTTAAGGAATGCCATCGGTAAGAACAATGTACAAAAGCAGAAACAACACCATTGAGGAGACCTTAAAACAAACCAATAGCACAACAAAGAAATCCTTGAACGAGATAAAGTCATTCATACCAAGTCATGCCAAGAAAAAAAGCTTCCTACATACCTTGTTGAAGAACTAGCTAGTCTTCTATGGTGGTTAACTCTGTCTCTAAGGAACCTCTAGAATCAATACAGCAAGATGACAGATGTTATAGTGATGATTAAAGCTCCCTCATGCTAAATCTTACTAGATTCACCTCCGATTTAGCCTTAGACTGTATGGGAAACTCAAAAAGGGTTTGAGATCATTTTTGGTGAACTGATGTTGGTGATATCTTCTAGAATGAGAGAAAAGAGGGTTGCGCTGCCTTTTTATATCACACCAAATCTAGGAAATTCCGCCGTTGCCACATGAAAATAGGTCCCCCCGCCTTGGTCAGCACCTGATGTGACGCCTGGCGTTAGCCTAGTAAAACGAGTAATTCCTTTTTTCCCTCTTATGCTTCACCGACTAGTTTGCCCCAAACTTACCAATCGTTAATTTTTCATGCGTGGGGTGTAACATAATCCCCCCATTCGGAACATTCATCCCTACTGTGGGTTATAAGATGATGTGTTTGTGGCTTCAAGCCGAGTGGGGGAGTCTACCATCAATGATTAAGTTACATGTGCATGTGTTGTTATAGTTCCTAGACTAGGATACACTTGTGGATTAGATATGGTTTGAGAAAAGGGTCACCGAGGATGATTTGGGCGAGGAATTTGCTGGATGCATTGATGTAATAGACCTTATTAATATATGAAGGTTGTGGAATGACTCAGGTTTGATATTTGTCGGGGATGAGGTGTGTAAGGGAAAGGATTTACTCAGTTGCCTAAGGGTGAAGTTGCTTTTGGAGTTTTCATGTTCTAACAGAGCAATAGCTATTCGACATACTTGGCTATGTATTGGAGATTGAGCAAAATGGATGACTCTCGAGAGAGGTTCTAGTGGATTTAAGTTCCAGGAGGTGGTACTTAACGATATGTCGAATTTCATTATGTGGCTAAGGATTTGAGATTTATCTTGGATGATTTTGGGACTTGCAGTGTTTCTATATCATTATTGATTCTACATGGCAGTATTAGAGAGATGGAATAACTTCGGATTCGCAGAAGGGCTCTTTAGAGCGAGCATTTCGGTTTGAGCTACTTTTAGGTTTTGGTAGTCTATGTGACTTGGTTGATTTATATGGATTCAATTCTTATGGATTGGATATTTGCTAATGGGTTTCAAAGATTTCATGATGCTTTTGGTCACGACACAAGGTTGATGTCTTCTATGGGTATCGAAGGTTAGTTGCGTGTTGTGATGTTCTCTTGGAAAGAGTTAAGTGGAAGGTTTCTAGTTGATGGATTGTTTATCCTACTCATGATTCATAGTTGATGATGAGATTCTCATATTTTTTATATTGTAGCATGGTAGATGCGAGAATCGCGTGAGGTATTGGGATTGAATGGACAAGGTTGCGGTTTAGTATTGAAAGGAAGGTCATGAGTTATAGACAAAACGAGGGATTTCAGATGTCTAAGAGTATTCTAACTCTATCTTGTATTGTCGTAGGGTTTCGTGTTGTAGAAGACGCATTGTGTATTGATTTGTAGATGCTTGACTGGTATTACAGAAATCGCATGGTTGATGACTATTGATGTTTAGGTTTTACTACATGCCATAAAAGATTTATAGGAGTAATTCTCGTCAGGTGACTGTGCATGAGCAACGTATTAGTCATTTCAGTGGGAGAGTTGGAGATCAGATATGAAGATTTCCTGTATACTTGAGATTTAGAGCCTGGATGTTCTCAGAGGCAGATTAATCATTGGTTGCGAAGTTTGAAGGTGTGTTAAGGATTAGACAGTTGATTGTATGTGTTATATATTGGTCATTGTGGACTTTTGGAAGGTTACTTACCTATTTTGGGATGATGGAATTGATTTGGGGCCTACTGGTAGGCCAAAAGAGAATGTGTATTCTACATCTGATCGGGTTTGCTTACTCTTGCGTAGCATCTACTATGGGTGTGTCAACGGGCGGGATGGATGTTATCAATGCCCTGATCTGTTTCATATGTTACTCTCCTATTCTATGATGGGTATTGAGGCTACTTGAATATTTACACCCACAATGTGGTTCTGCTTAGGCTTTGGCGATATATGAGCGAGATGGCTCATGTAATATTAATTTGCTTATTGCACCTTAGACGTGCTTACCTTTTCCATGGTGTATGATACTTACTCATGTCCCCGTAGTTGTATTTGTGCACTCTATCATGCTTGATGTCGATTCACATATATTTAGTGAGCACGAGCATTATGGCTCGATGGGTATCTCCATGTAGATTAACATGTTTGGGATTGGGCTGCGCGCCGAAATGGAGTTATGTGGGATAATCTTCCTTGTAATTATTTTGTGTGTTTAATTTTCTCTTTGTGGGATGAGTTCATGGCATTATGCTTTTGTTGTTTTATCAGTTAAACTTGTTAGATAGTTCTCTTATTTAGTTTCTTTCCGTTATTGGTCATATTCGAGCTATTGCTTGTTTGGTGCACGGACCATATTTATGTGAGGTTCCATGTGGCCTTTAGTGTTACTTGGTAGTTGAGAAACTTGTACTAGGAGATAGGAGATTATCTGTTTTGGAATTAGTGCAATCAGATTTGGATAAAGTATGTTTGGAAGAAGAATGTCATTAGTCAGCTCAGAATTTATAAGTGGTTCTTGTCGGGTGGGAGTACTCCACTACTTATTGATTCGATGAGTGGTTATGAGTTTCTACATGTTTCTTTCATCTCTAACAGTGTTGTGAGGGTTTGGAGCAAGCCTTTGTTTGACATTAGGTATATTGGTAGTGGGTTAGGTAATTAGCAGCTATTGTGGTTAGGAGTTATTGCTAAGAGTACATAAGTTATGTGGTACATCGTGGGGTAAGATCGAGGCAGTATAGTAATGTCTTGATGGATGTTTTTGAGATTGATGCAGTGTATATATGCATGAAGGGAAACATACAGGGAGTTATGGGAGTTGGAATTTGGTTCTAAGGATTGTAAGCTAAGATTAATGTAAGAATATTTGATTAGAATTGTGTTGATGGGCTTATATGGATTGAGGTGATGTGAGATCACACATGCTGATATGTCTGATGAGTTATACCATGATTGGACAGCTTTGGAACAACTCCTGGCACATTCTAGGACGAACGTATGTTTAAGTAGGGAGAATGCAATGACCTGACAGGTTGTTTTGAGTTCTAGCATTTTGTTCTATTATTTGAGACTTCGAGTGGATTCATATGGTATATTATGAATTGCGTGTATGGTTGATTTTGATTTTTGAAGGGTTCAGGATGGATTTGATAAAGTGACTTTCAAATTGGAAGCTTCAAGTTGGAAGAGTTGACTAACGTTTGACTTTTGAGTAAACGACCTCGAATTGGTAATTTGATTATTCCAATAGGTTTCAATGGTGATTTTATACTTGGGCGTATGTTTGGATTAGAATTTGGATATTCCTAGAAGGGTTTGACTCTATTTGCTGAAAGTTGGCAATTTGAAGAATTGGAGAGTTCATAAGTTTGACGGGGAGTTGACTTCGGTGTTATTGAACTCATATTGTGGTTTTGAGGGTATAGGTTCATTCCTGTGATGACCTAGTTTATGCCCCGATTTATTTCATTAATTATATTAAATGAAAATAAGTTGAGAAAGTTGTACTCGGAATGAATCGGCAAGAAATGGGACACATGGTCTCTTTTTAAGAAGGCTTAAGTCATAAAAGTCAACCGTAGATTGACTTATGAGTTAGAGGGTTCGGATTCGAATTCTGACGACTCGGTTAGCTTCGGGGTAGGATTTATGACTTAGACGAGTGACCGGAATAAGTTTTGGAGACCCCGAACAAAACTAGGCTTGAATCGATGAAGTTCGAATTTCCGGTCGATAGGTGAAATTTTGATCCGGAAGTCGGAATGGAATTCCGAAAGTTGCTGTAGCTTCGTTATGTAATTTAGGACTGGCGTGGAAATTTTCAGACCATTCGGACATGGTTTGGTCAGGTTCGGATCAAAGGATCGATCCAAGAATCCTTGGAGTCCGTAGGTTTGAATCTAATGCAAACCTGGTAATTCGATGTTTATTTTAGTGTTCCAATGATTGGAACAAGTTTGAATGAGCTTATAGAACATGTCTTCATGTTCAGATAAAGTCCCGGGGGTCTCGGATGAATTTTGAATAGTCGACGGGACTTAATTCGTCGCTTTATAAAGCGTTAACTTCATACTTTCTGGTGTAATTGATACAAAAATTAGTAAACGAGCTCCAAATTCAATTTTGTTTGAGGCATTAGTTCCGTATCGAAATTTCGGAGCCGTAGCAAAAAGAATCGTCCAAATCGGACTCCGTATGAAAAAGGTAGGCTTAATTTTGTAAAACCAGATAGAAATCAGATGATCAGGTGAGGTTCGCGACAAGAATGCGGTTCGCATTTGAGAAAAGCGAATCGCGAAACCCTCCAAGGCATCGCGAAGTGAAGCAGAAGCTTCAGGTGAAAAACGCGACCAAAAAGCGGTTCGCGAATTTGACATGCGAACCGCGAAAATGCACTTGGGGGTCGCGAAGTGAAGCAGTGGCTGAAGGGGAGATTCACGGCGAGTTCGCGATTCACGGCGAGTTCGCGATTCGCGAACTTGAAAAGCGAATCGCGAAACTTCACCTGGGCGTCGCGAACACGGGCAGAAACCTGGGCAACCTGTTCGTCCAATTCGCGATGGAAAAGCGGTTCGCGAAATGGGATATGCGAACCGCGAAATCCCACTTCTTGGCCGCGAAATCGACTTTTCCTGGATATTTTGCCCGATTTTTAACCCTCTATAAATAGGACCTAGGGTCCATTTGTGCACTACTGATGCGCATAAAACAATACCCACGAGAGAAACATTCTTCAAACACAAGAACAACTAGAAATCAACCCCAAACTCACATGCAAAGAAGATTTACATGATTAATCTTGCAAGGAGAGGGGTTACATCACCTTAGAAATATTTGGGGGCTTTTAAGAAGAAGATTGAAGTGAAGTTTGGAACAAATAGAGGGGGAACCTCAAGAGAAACGTCGGGTAAGTGTTATCTACCCTAAATTCCCTCTTAGATTATGATTTCCATGTTTAATCCCATTATGAGTCCATTTAAGAGATTGGGGGTTAAGGTCAATCCGATGTCGGAATTTGACAGACTTGATATGCATGGACTCTTATTGTAATGGGTAATTACATTTCATGAATTTCGAATGATTTCGGGAAATGGGCCCCACTATTAATTTTGAGCTTAATTTCGGGATTTTGCCCGTAGAGTTGTAAATTTCAATGGAAATTGGTTTCCATTGTGGGTATTGAACGTAATGAATTGTTTATGAATAGATTCGACGCACGTGGAGGCCAATTCAAAGGGCAAAGGCGTCGCGGGCTAAGGATTTAGCCGGTTTGAGGTGAGTAATGATTGTAAATGATGCCTTGAGGGTTTGAAACCCCGGATCGCACATCGTAGTGCTATATTGAAGTAAGGCACACGCTCGATGATGAGCGTGGGGTCGTTTACTGTTGGGGATTGTGACTTGGTCCGTCCCGATTGATTATTTTACTACCTATTTGATTGAAACTGTTTGATAATATAATGATTTGGGCTTCTAGCCATATTTGGGCTTCGTGCCGGTTACGTGAACCCTTCAGGGGTAATTTATCATTGTTTTGTTACAAAAATCATATTTGGGCTTCACGCCGATGAGGTAAACCCTTCAGGGGTAATTTATTACTGTTTTGATTACTGAAATCATATTTGGGCTTCACGCCGACTATGTAAACCCTTCAGGGGTATTTGTTAATATTTTGAATCATTATTTGAATGCGGTTTTGAAAACTAAATGATGTTTTCAAATGATTTTGAAATGGATCGGGTGGCACGCCGCCACGGATATGATATAGCGCTTGGGCCGTAAGAAGCCCCTTCGGGAAGTCTGAACCACCCACAGTGAGCGCAGAGTACCCATCATGATGATACAGTTGGTAACAATGACAACTGTAGGTTACGATTGATAACAATGACAACCAGTAACGAGAGATGACACAGTTGGTAACAATGACAACTGTGGGTTACAGTTGGTAACAATGACAACTGATAACCGGAGATGGGTAGATAATACAGTTGGTAAGAATGACAACTGTAGGTTACGGTTGGTAACAATGACAACCGGTGACCAGAGATGACACAGTTGGTAACAATGAAAACTGTGGGTTACAGTTGGTAACAATGACAACTGGTAACCGGAGTTTGATAGAATTACAGTTGGTAACAATGACAACTGTAGGTTACAGTTGGTAACAATGACAACTGGTAACCGGATTTTGAAAGGTTTTACTGTTTTCAAATGATATTGAGCCCAAGGGGCGGTTTTAAAGTGGTTTCTTTTACTTCAAAATTTTTACTTGATTTCACTGGCTATTGATTCAATGATGTTTCGTTTATGGATTGCCTTGTGCATTATGTGTTTTCTACTTTCAGTCATTATTTATGTGTATTACTCACTGAGTTGGAAGTACTCACATTACTCCCTGTACCATGTGTGTAGATTCAGGCGTTAACGGTACCGTTTTGAGGCATTGACTACAACTGCCAGGACGGTGATTCGGAGGTTAAGAGGTAGCTGTTGGCGTCCGCAGTCCCGTATCTCCTTTATTTGTTGTTTCCACTTTCTTCAAACAATTGTGCCAAGGATATTGTAATAGTTATTTTGTTAGTAGGATTTCATTAGTGGCTCATGACTTTGTGACACCCCGATCTGAGGGCTGTAGTCGGGATGGTCTACTATATTTTCCCGCAAATTACTATTACTTAATCGTACTTATATTATTTTGTATTGTTTAAATGTTTAAATGATGTTTGGTTTAAATCGGCTGGCCTTGTCTTCATGAGAGGCGCCATCACGACCGGGTTGGGATTTTGGGTCGTGACATGGCACCTAGTCTCTAAGACTAGGTATGCCTAACATTCAATTATAACTTAACATAATTAACAACTAAGATAATAAGATAATTCGATAAAACTCATAGTAACTCAAAAACAAAACATCTATAACAAAATTCCCATGAACCGGTGAAATTGAGTCTTATGCTCTACAAAAATATACTAAAAATTCCTAGTACAACAGTATCTATACAAGGAGTAAACCCGTACTAGAAGTAAGGATAGAAGGTCACTCTGAGGCCTGCAAGCGCCAAATAGGTATACCTTGAAGTCTCCGAAATGTATGGTAAATCACTGATGCCTAGTGTGAGCTAAAGTACCAAGATCTGCACAAAAATGTGGAATAGCGTAGTATGAGTACACCACAACGATACCCAGTAAGTATCAAGTCTAACCACGGTAAGGCAGTGACGAGGGCGGGTCAAGACACCTAATAGGATAAGACAAATGGAATAAGGTATAGCATAAACAAATAACGGAAGACGAGGAAATAAATGATTATATAAAGTAGTTCAATAATGTAAGCTAACAACGAAATTTAAAACAATAAAAGCAACAAGAGGTGAACACGTGATAAGAACAACAAGAAATCAATACGAAGCAAATACAAGTAAGTTAGATAAAGAGATAACAAAAATGTTCAACCAACAAGCCTTTTAACATAGAATGTACAACAAGAATCACAAGTGAGGTACCGTCTCGTATCCACAATTTTTAATTTGAATCACAATCTTTCCTTATAACGCTGCATGAGCATTACATTAAGATAATTTGAAAATATTTTTCTCGAAATAGCTACACGCACGTTAGCCCCATTTTGTCACTACGTGGCTTATAGTAATTCCCTTTTTAGCAACACGCACGTACTCCCACCTTATGCCGCCTCATGCACATTAATCCCTATCTTTATAGCGCCGCATGCACATCAATATTACAACACAATAACAACTCGTACCACAAGTGCCAATACGCCACAACTTGCAAAAATCCACAATACCAAAGTTACCACAACATATAGCCCACAACTCCACAACGATACGAACAGGAATGTCAATGATAACCAAGTGAGTGAGAATTACTCAACAAGGAAAGATATCTCAATAATCAACAACTTCAATTCAGAATAACCGGATGATAAAGAAGGTAACATGATAATAAGATAGATAATAAAAGTAATTAAGCCATATAAGAGCATGTTTAACAAAAATGGATAGAGCATGTGATAACAACATCAAGTAAAGCATATAAGAGTAATTTAACAATGGAAGACCTAACATGATATTTCAATTTTGGATTAAATGCATGAAGAGTCTGAGAGCCTAAACTGGTCAAAATACCATATATAAGCTCATGCACTCACTCGTTACCTCGTGTACACGTCATTGTCACGACTTGGAATTCCCACCCTCAGGACTGTGATGGCGCCTGACATTTCACTTGCTAAGCATTAGAAATAGTTTTTAGCCTTTTTTAACAATTCAAATTTAATAATAACCAAGAAACTGAATAAACTGAAGTAGAGTGAGTAAAACAAAATAACCGTGATATCTACATACAATCACAATACTGGTGTCACAAGTTCACGAGCGACTAGAGTACCACAAATAAATATCTGAATGAAAGAATAATTGTCTAAAATGAAATAATCAGTTAGAGTAATGCTGAAGGGGACTTCAGGACTGTAAACGATGTGCACTGTGCCTCAAGTCTCCGTAAAGCACCGAATCTGACCAATCTACTGACCATCCCTAGGACTGGCTCCAAAATCTGCAAAAGAAGTGGAGAGTGTATTATGAATACAACCGACCCCATGTACTCTGAAAGTGTCAAGCCTAATCTCGATGAAGTAGTGACGATACTAAGATGGGCTACTTACAATAACCTGTACGCAGTATAATAATAACAACAATAGGAAAGAAAAATAGGAAATGACGACAAAACAATTAACTGATGAAAACCAACTCAATCATCAAAATCAATGAATATATAAATATCAGTCCTTAGAATCTCATATGAAAATACTAAAAGCTAACACAATAAAACAACGAGAGCAACACTCACAATCTGTTGCGGCGCGCTACCCTATCCCACCGTACAAAGACAATACTCCCTTATTTCACCATATCAATATCAAGAATAACATATAAAATTCATTGCGGCGCACAACCCGATCCCACCATATAATTAGAATCAGTATCATAATCTTCCCTTATTTCACCATATCAATATCAAAATTACATATAAAATCCGTTGCGGCGTGCAACTCGATCCTACCATATCAATATCAAATCCTCCCTTATTCCATCATATTACAACCGTTGCATCGTGCAACCCGATCCATAAACAAATTCAATAAATATAATCAACCCAATAACTCAATTCACAAGAATCTCTACAAATAATGAATATGAAGCAAAGCAATAATGGAATTCCATGCCAAACCAAGGAATGCTACAATTAATACAAAGCAATAAGACAAGCCAAATATATGGTAGTTAAAGTGTATGGGTAAGACAATTAAGGCAAGCAGCAATTAATCATGGAACAAACGAACATTTCACTACAAGAGTAATTAATGACAAGAACAAGTTACGGCATAGAAAGCAATTAAAGCATGTAGCGATTAAGACATGGAATAAGATAATTAATGAAATACTGGAAGGCATGAAAATAATTATTTTGACAGCGTATATATACTCGTCACCTCGCATATACGCCATTACACACGTAATTCACATAACATATAACTCAAGGGTTCCTAATTCCCTCAAATAACGGTTAGACCCAAAAAGTGAACCATAGTCAACCCCGGGCCCACTTGGTCAAAACCCAAGATTCGGACGCAATTACCCATTCACCCCCTAGCTCGTTTATGTGATTAGTTTCGAAATACGACCTCAATTTGAGGTCTATATCTTAATTTTAAAAAGTCCCCCAATTCTACCCAAATCACTAATTTCTACCATGAAGGAGCATAAATTAAGGTTAGAAATTAATGAGTGTTGATGGAAATGGAAGAAAACAAGTTAAAATATACTAACATATGAAGTGGGGATGAAAAATGAAGAAAATCCTGTCTTAGGAACATTTTAAACCAATGGAGTCAGGTGTTCATGGCCCCGTTCGCGAAGGACCTGACGCGATCGCGAAGCACAGCAGCCCTATTGGCATTCACGTTTGCGAGATGCTCATCGCATTCCCGATAGCTCTTCCACCCGGCCATCGCGTTCGTGGCCCATTGGTTGCGTTCGCGTAAAACACTGCCAAGCTCCCCCATAATCCCCCCAAAGTTTCGTGTTCGCGGAAGCACAGTCCTGTTTGCGAAGTGTGAGCCCCCGTCCACCTTGCCTGCGCGAAGAGTACTCCGCCTCCAGTCCCAATTTCCTCGTCGCGATCGCAAAGCAAAATACACCAGACATCAACCTACAGTCACGATAAGGACCTATTCCATGTTTCGTAACCGAAATCTGAACCCGGTTGCAACAAAGTCAACCTACAGTTCTTAGGAATTCTTTTAGCCTTCAATTTACTAGATTTTAAAAAATTATGTTAAATCAAGTTAGGGACTTCCGAATTCGATTCGGGGCATATGCCCAAGTCCCAAATCACGATAAGGACAGACCAGGATCGTCAAAACACTATTCTGGGTTTGTTTATACAAAACATTGATCATCGTCAACCAAATTCATTTATTAAAGCTAAATTTCACATTTTCATTAATTTTTTAAAAAAATTCCGAAAAAAGGACGCGGACTACACACGCAAATCGAAGAATACTAAATGTTGCTATTGGAGGTATCGGAACACAGATGTTAAGGCTAAACTGAAAAAGACCTATCGGATCATCACATTCTCCACCTCTAAAACAAACGTTCGTCCTCGAACGGACATACAAAGGTACCTGGACAGGTGAATAGGTGTGGATATCTACTCCCAATGTCCGACTCAGACTCCCACATGGCTGCCATGATCAGCTGACCTCTCCACTGCACTCAAACTGAAGAATAATGCTTAGACCTCAACTTCCGGACCATCCGGGCTAGAATGGCCCCCACTCCTCGTCATAAGTCAAAACCTTGTCCAATTGGACTAAGCTGAGATGAAACACATGGGACGGATCACTATGGTACTTCCGGATGGACGACTGATTAACTAGGTGGCAATGCCATTCGGTAGGCACCTCACCCGCTCTTTCAAGAACTTCAAAGGGTCCGATATACCTAGGGCTCAACTTGCCCTTCTTTTCGAACCTCATCACCTCCTTCATGGGTGAATCCCGAAGCAATACCCTATCACCAACCATGAATGCAACATCACGAACTCTCCGGTCGGCATAACTCTTCTTCCTAGACTTGATAATGAGAAGTCGATCCTAAATCATCTTGACCTTTTCCAAGGGATCCCGAACCAATTCGGTACCCAACAACCGAGCCTCTCCCGGCTCAGACCAACCGACCGGTGAACGGCACCGCCTCCCATATAATGCCTCATAGGGAGCCATATAAATACTCGACTGTTAGCTATTGTTGTAGGCATACTCCTCAAGCGGCAATAACTGATCCTAAGAAACCCCAAAATCCATAACGCAAGTGCGAAGCATATCCTGCAATATCTGAATGGTGCGCTCGGACTACCCATCCAACCTTGGGTGAAATGCTATACTCAACTCAACCCGTATGCCTAAGTCAAGCTGTACGGCCCTGTAGAAGTGCGAGGTGAATTGCCTACCTCGATCAGGAATTATAGACACGGGCACAACGTGAAAACAGACACACGGATGTAGATCTCATTTAACCGCTTTGAAGAATAGGTAACTGCCGCTGGAATGAAATGTGCCGACTTGGTCAACCTGTCCACAATTACCCATATGATATAGTGGAATAGAAATGGGTTGAGTTCCCAGCACTAAGTCAATATAAAAATCAATATTCCTACCGGACGGCATGCCCGATAGGTCTGTTGGGAATACATCTGGGAAATCCTTCGCTACCGAAACTGATTCAGTTGTAGGAGTATCAACACTAACATCTCTTACAAAAGCTAGGTATGCATCACACCCCTTCTCAGCCATTCGTTGTGCCTTATGAAAGGACACAACTATGTTAGGAATATAATCTAATGTACCCCTCCACTCCAACCATGGAAAATCTGGCATAGCCAGTGTCATCATCTTGGTGTGACAATCTAGAATAGCAATATCAGGCAACAACTGATCCATTACCAAGATATCATGAAAGTCTACCATATTGAGTAACAATATATCAACTCAGGTCTCAAACCACCAATAACAACTAAACACGACGGATAAACATGGTACACAATAATAGAATCTCCCACAGGCGTGGACACATATTCAGGAGAACTCAAAGACTCACGAGGTATATCGAAATACGGAGTAAAGTAAGATGACACATATGAGTAAGTGGAGCTCGGATCAAATAAAACTTAGGCATCCATGTGATGTGCCAGAACAATAATTGTGATGATTGCATGTGAAATGGTAGCCTCCGTCCTACCCGAAAAAGCTTAGGAACAAGCCTGGCCTCCCCCTCCTGGGTGACCTCTACCTGCCTGACCTCTACCCCTAGCTAGTGGTGTAGGTGGGGTGGCAACGTGAGCAACAACCAGGATCTATGAACCCTATGGGCCTTGTGGAATCCATGGATCATGTGTAGTATGTGGAGGCGCACTCCTCCTGAGTCTGAGCTCCTCCCCCAGTCTGAGATGTAGCTGGTGCAAGGGGAATCAGTCCCACCCGAGCTAAAGTGCCGAACATGCTCAAAAACTATGACGGGGTTTCCTGAAGTCCAAGGGCAACAAAAGGCGTCTCGGTGTTTGTCCCCTAACTAGAACTACTGGTGGCTCCTTAGTCCCTGCTCGGGCAGGTGCGCTATCTACACCACGTGCTCCTCCTCGGCCTCTACCTCGGCACCGGCAGCACACAGCTATAGTAGGGGGCGCCGGTGTCTGATCATTGGATCTAATAATGCGTGTCCTCACCATCATTGAGAAAATAGAATGACAAAACTCATATTTCAAAATCAACAAATTCGCACAATAAGGAATCAAAGAAGTTGATTTTTCCTAACAGTTCCGTAGCATCTCGAACATAAGTACAAACATCTCCGTACCCATCCACAAGACTTTATTAAACTTGCTTATGACTTGTAGCACCTATGAACCAAGAGCTTTGTTATCAACATGTCACGATACCAATTTCTCACCTTAGGATGTCATGATGGCACTTAGTCTCTAAGACTAGGTAAGCCTAACATTCATTTATAGCTTAACAGAATTAACAACTAAGATAATAAGATAATTCGATAAAACTCATAATAACTCCAAACAGAACATCTATAACAAAATTCCCAAGAACCGGTGATACTGAGTCTTAAGCCTGCAAAAATATACTGAAAATTCCTAGTACAACGTTGTCTAAACAAGGAATAAACCCATAGAAAAAGAAAGGATAGAAGGTGAATCTGAGGCATGCGAGCGCCAAGCAGGTATACCTTAAAGTCTGCAAAATGTATGGTAAAATCATTAATGCCTAGCCTGATCTAGAGTACCTGGATCTGTACAAAAATATGCAGCAGCGTAGTATGAGTACGTGCCATAGGTACCATGTAAGTATCAACCCTAACCTTGGTAAGGTAGTGACGAGGAGGGGTTATGACACCTACTAGGATAATGAAACCAAACAAGGTAAACCATAAACAAATAATGGAGGATGAGGAAACAAATTTTATTATACAAAGATGCTCAATAATGTAAGCTAACAACGGAATTTAAAACAATAAAGGCAAAAAATGAGTGAACACATGATAAGAATAGTAAGAAATCAATACGAAGCAAATAAAAGTAAGTTAAGTTAAGAGATAACAAAACTGTTCAACGAACAAGCCTCTTTAACATAGAATGTACAACAAGAATTACAACCGAGGTACCGTCTCATTTCCACAATTTACAACTTGAATCACAATCTTTCCTTATACCGCTGCGTGAGCCTTACATTAAGATATTTTGAAAGTATTTTTTCAGAAAAAGCTACACGCACGTTAGCCCCATTATGTCACTGTGTGGCTTACAGTAATTCACTCATTAGCAACACACACATAAATCCCTCCTTATGCCGCCAAATGCATAATAACCCAATCCTTACAATGCCTCATGCACATCAATATTACAAAACAATAACAACTCGCACCACAAGTCCTAGAAGATTTGGCGTTTGCGAAGGCATAGTCGTGTTCGCGAAGGGTGAGCTCCCGTCCACTTCGCATTGGCAACCAGTACCTCGCGTTTGCAAAGAGTACTTTGCCTCCAGTCCCAATTTTCTCGTCGCGATCGCGAAGCACAACACACTAGACATCAGATATCAGCAAAATAGCAGATGCCTAAGTCCAAAAATACCTCTGTCGCCTATCTGAAACTCACCCGAGTCCCTCAGGCTCCAAACCAAACATACACACAAGTGTAATAACATCATGCAAAGTCGCTCACACGATAAAAACACAAAAATAACACCTAGAACTATGAATCAGACATCAAAATGAATGGTATTTTCAAAGAAACTCAAAAACATGCAAATTTCAAATCAACTCCGTTATGCACCAAATTTCGCAGACAAGTGATGAATAGTGAAATGGACCTATGCCATGTTCCGTCACAGAGATCTGAATCTGGTAGCAACAAAGTCAATCGATGGTCAATCTTAGGAATTCTTTTAGCCTTCAAATTACTAGTTTTCAATAAATTACGTTAAATCAAGTTAGGGACATCCGAATTCTATTTCGAGCATACGCCCAAGTCCAAAATCACGATACCGACCCACAAGGATTGTCAAAACACTGATCTGGTTCCGTTAAGACAAAACATTGACAGAAGTCAACTCAATTCCTTTTTAGGGTAAATTTCACATTTGCATCAATTTTTTAGACAAAACTTTTCTGGAAAAGGACACGGGCTACACACGCCAATCGAGGAACACTAAATAGTGCTAATCGAGGTGTTAGAACATAGATGTGAAGGCTAAACTGAAAATTACCTATTGTGTCTTCACATTCTCCACCTAAAAAATAAATGTTCGTCCTCGAACGAACATACAAAGGTATCGGGGCTGCTGAATAGGTGTTGATATCTACTCTGCATGTCCAACTCAAACTCCCACGCAGCTGCCTCGATTGGCTAACCTCTCCACTGCACTTAAACTAAAGGATAACTCTTAGACCTCAACTTTCAGACTTGCCGGGCTAGAATGGCCACCGGCTCCTCCTCATAAGTCAAATCCTTGTCCAGTTGGACTGAGCTGAAATCAAACACATGGGATGGATCAGTGTGGTACTTCCGGAGCATGGACACTTGGAACACCGGATGGACGGTTGATTAACTAGGTGGCAATGCCAGTCTGTAGGTCACCTCACCCTCTCTTTCAAGAACCTCAAAGGGTCCGATATACCTAGGGCTCAACTTTACCTTCTTTCCAAACCTCATCACCCCCTTCATGGGTGAAACCTGAAGCAATACTATCTCCTCAACCATGAATGCAACATCAGGAACTCCCCATTAGGCATAACACTTTTGCCTAGACTGGGCTATGCGAAGTCGATCCTGAATAATCTTGACCTTTTCCAAGGGATCCTGAACCAATTCGGTACCCAACAATCGAGCCTCTCCCGGCTCAAACCAATCGACTGACGAACGACACCGCCTCCCATATAATGCCTAATAGAAAGCCATCTAAATACTCGACTGGTAGCTGTTGTTGTAGGCAAACTCTGCAAACGGAAAGAACTGATCCCAAGAACCCCCGAAATCCATAACGCAAGCATGAAGCATATCCTCCAATATTTGAATGGAGCACTTGGACTGCCCGTGATCTTCTATACTCATCTCAACCCCTATGCCTAAGTCATGTTGTATGGCTCTCTAGAAGGGCGAGGTGAACTGCGTACGTGGATCGAAATTATTGACACGGACACACCATGAAAACGGACGATCTCACGAATGTAGATCTCATTTTACCGCTTTGAAGAATAGGTAACTGCCACTGGAATGAAATGTGCCAACTGGGTAAACCTATTCACAATGACCCATACGATGTAGTTGAATAGACATGGGCTGAGTTCCCAGCACTAAGTCAATACCAAAATTAATATCCCTATCGAGCAGCATGCCCTGTAGGTTTGGTTGGAATACATCCGGGAAATCCCTCACTACTGGAAATGATTCAATGGTAGGAGTATCAACACTAACATCTCTCATAAAGGCTAGGTATGCATCACACCACTTCTCAGCCATTTGCTGTGCCATAAGAAAGGATACAACTCTGCTAGGAATATAATCCAATGTACCCCTCCACTCCAATCATGGAAAACCTGGCATAGCCAGTGTCACGGTCTTGGTGTGGCAATCTAGAGCGGCATGATAGGGCGACAATAAATCCATAACCAAGATCATATCAAAGTTTACCATATTGAGTAACAATATATCAACTCAGGTCTCAAACCACCAAAAAGAACTAAACACGATCGATAAACATGGTACACAATAATATAATCTCCAACGGGCGTGGACACATATTTAGGAGAACTCAAAGAATCACGAGATATATCCAAATACGGAGCAAAGTATGATGAGTGGGGCTCGGATCAAATAAAATTTAGGCATCCCTGTGACACACCAGAACAATTCTTATAATGATTGCATGTGAAGTGGTAGCCTCCGTCCTACCCAAAAAAACATAGAAACAAGCCTGGCCTCTCTCTCCTGGGTGACCTTTACCTGCCTGAGCTCTATGCCTAGTTGGTGGTGTAGGTGGGGCGGCAACATGAGTAGCAACCATGATATGTGAACCATATGGGCCTTGTGGAATCCGTGGATCCAGTGTAGTCTATGGAGGTGCACCCCTCCTAAGTCTGGAACAGTCCCTCACAATGCGTCCGGTATCGCTACACTCAAAACAAGCTCTCGATGGGCGTGGCTGTTGAAATTGACCCTTGCCAGTCAGCTGGACTGACAGATGAAAGCCCCGTGTGGGAGGTGCACTAGAATGTGGTTGTGTATAGCGGGCAACCTGAGGCCTAGAAATAGCTAGAGCACTGCTAGTAGCTGGCAGTGCTGAATGAACTGCTTGACTCACATATCCTCTGCCATGTCGGGCTGTAGCTGCAACGTTGCCACCACTAAATCCTCCAGTACCTCGAGGCCTCTTGGCCTCTCTGTCCTTTCTCTCTCGGCCCCGCATATAATGAAACCTCCGCGCGATCTCAGCCACCTGCTGATAGATAGTGTCTGTCTCCAACTCCTGAGCCATGCTGAATCTAATACCATAGTTGAGTCCCTCGATGAATCTGCAGACTCGCTCTCTAACTGTAGAAACTAAGGTAGTTGCATGTCCGGATAACTTAGTGAATCTGATGGCATACTTTGACACTGTTATAGTCCCCTGAAGTAGCTACTCAAACTCTGTTCTCCATGCATCCCAAAGGGTCTGAGGAACAAACTGTCTCAAGAACATCTCCTAAACTGAGCCTAAGTGAGTTGGGCTGGCCTAGTCTCCTCGTAAGCCTACCTCCATTGATACGCTGCTTCTGATAGCTGAAATGTAGTAAAATCAACTCCAGTCACCTCCACAATACCCATGGTGCGGAGAATATGGTTGCACTTCTTTAGAAAGCCCTATGCATCTGCGGTAGTTATGCCACTGATAATAGGACAATCATACTTCTTGATCCTCTCAAGTCTCCTCTACTCCTCCTCAGATGCCGGCCTGACCTTAGGTTGAACTGGAACAACAGGCTGCACTGGCATAAACCCTGGGACCTGATCAACATGGACCCACTGCTATGGAGTGTGGGCTGCGGGAGTCTGAGCTCTTCCCACGGCCCGAGATATAGCAGGTGCAAAGGGAATCAGTCCTGCTTGAGCTAAAGTGCTGTCACGACCCGGATTTCCCACCCTCGGGAGTCGTGATGGCGCCTACTAGTGAAAGCTAGGCAAGCCAATCAACCGAATCATTTACCACGTTTTCATTCGAAATCAATTCAACTAATACCAACCATAAACAAACAACACTATTTAACGAGCGAAGTGCATAGAATATTTTAAGTAAAATCTCTTTCACAACTACCCAAGATCTGGTGTCATAGTTTCACAGACTGTCTAAGAGTACTACAAACAAGGTTTTGAAAGAAATAACAAAATACTGCTTCCGAACTACATGGAAGAAATAGGTAAAGGAAATGGACAGGGGACGCCAAGATCTGCGAATGTCCGCGGTACTACCTTGGGTCGCCTGATAATCACAAGGCTGGAAGCTTTCTACTGTCCGAAGCCTGCGGCACTGGGATCTGCACAAAAGAGTGCAGAGTGTAGTATCAGCACAACCGACCCCATGTGCTGGTAAGTGCCTGGCCTAACCCCGGCGAGGTAGTGACGAGGCTAGGACCAGCCTCCAGATAAACCTGTTCAATTATAAACATATATATATCTACAGCAGAAGACTTGAAATACATAAACAATTTTAACGGGGGAAAGAAAACATAAATTGCAATAACAGACAAATAAAACGAAACGAATCATCAATGAATAAGAGAGAAAAACTGCAATTTAGCCTTTAACACAATGAGATGAGATACAAGCCACCTTCACCTCCCGTAATCTCTTGTTGCAGGCGTGCAACCCGTTCCCACTTACAGTAACCTCTTGTGGCAGGCGTTCCACCCGCTCCCACATACATTACATCCCGTGGCAGGCGTGCCACTCGCTCCCACTTACAATATATCCTGTGGTAGGCGTACCACCCGCTCCCACCTTCATAATATTCCGTGGCAGGCGTGCCACCCGCTCCCGCTTACAATATCACAACAATCACAAGAAGTCCCGGCAAAGGAACAAGGCAACATAACAACTTCCCAATTAGGGAATCAACAACATCAAACAATCATCCTGGCCAGGGGGAAATCAGCTATAACCAAACCATATTCGACTCCTATTTAGCTCAATCAATGTTAATACTTAATTACAGCCGAAGTTCTACAATTTACCTCCTAACCCAATTATCGATTCATTAAACCTAGACACGACGCTACTATTGTGACACCGGATCCCTTAAACTCCTAATGAACTCCTAAGACACTACCCATGACTTAGACACTGAACCCCTTTTTGACTTCTAACACTTCCTTATTCAACTAGTCCATCTAACAATCTAAATTATGCTGAATAAAAGATACATCAACCCGTAATCACGAGGAACAATCATAATAATAAATTCATGTGGTAGGCATACCACCCGCCCTCATTCACGATATCTTGTGGCAGGCGTGCCATCCGCTCCCACTTATTTCACAACAATATCACGGATAATATTCATAAATTAGAACAATAGTTGCACAACAATTATTAATAACAACCCACGGTCATGCTCGACACCAATGTATAGGTACCCGTCACTATACCTATACATTGTTCTCAACAAGAATCAATTTAGCAACTAGCACAGAATTTCTAGTC